>MDKI01265537.1:0-29118 GCA_005239505.1 Nicotiana paniculata
GTTGGCTCGGGTTCAGAGTGGTCATGGTGAGAAATGAGACACTTAGTCTCTTAAGTTGGCCTTGTAGTTAGAAAAGTCAACCGGAAGTTGACTATTGGGTAAACAACCTCAGAATGTAGATTTTATGTCTCGGATAGCTTCATTAGGTGATTTGGGACTTAGGGGTGTGTTCGGAATGTGGTTTTGATATCCGTAGTAGAATTAGGCTTGAATTGGCGAGTTTTTGGTAATTTCCGGTCGGGAGTGGAAAATTAGCTATCGGGGTCGGAATGGAATTCCGAAAGTTGGAGCAGGTTCATAGCGTCATTCTGGATGTGTGTGCAAATTTTCAAATCATTCGAACGAGGTTTGCTTAGTTTCAGCATCGTTGGTGAATTTCGGAAGTTTGAATATCTTTAGGCTTGAATCATGGGTTGATTTGGTGTTTTGATGTTATTTTGGGTGTTCCGAGAGTTCGACTAAGTCCAGGTGATCATTTATGACTTGTTTGTGTTTTTAGTTGGGGTCCCGAGGGCCTCGGGTCGAGTTCGGATGGGTAACAACATGATTTTTGGCATTTTGGAGTTGCTGGTATGAAGCTTTCTGGTGTTTCCGCACCTGCGGATAGGGAACCGCAGATACGAGACCGCAAAAGCGAAAATGGGATCGCAGATGCGGAGTTGGGCCCTCAAGAGGAAAATCGCAGATGCGGTTGTAGGGACACATCTGCGGGACCGCAGGTGCGATGCCTGTGACGCAGATGCGAGAATTTGGGGCCATTAATGAAACCGCAGATGCGGTTGTCTGGGATGCAGAAGCGGAAAAGTGGGCCGCAGGTGCGAGATGGCTGGGCAGAAAGTATATAAGGAGGACTTAGCGAATTTTAGTCATTCTTCCACCAGTTTTATACGGGTTTGAAGCTTTTTGAAGGGTTTTGAAGGAGGAAGTCAAGAGAACTTCGTGGAGGTAAGATTTTTGAACCAAAAACTCGTTTATATATGATTAATGGACTGATTAGTGGTGAAATTATGGGAAATTAGTACCCAAAATTGGGTAATTAGGTCTTGTAATTAGAGACTTTAAAATGGGGATTTGAGGGGCCATTTAAGGTCCGATTTTGATATTCTTGGTATGTATAGACTCGTGGGAGGATGAGGATTTTAGTGATGTAAATTTTATCATATTCCGAGATGTGGGTCCGGTGGTCGGGTTTGGCCAATTTCGGGATTTTTGGGTGAATTTGATAATTTTCAAATGGGCTTCATTCCTTAGCATATATTAATGATGTAAATCTGATTTGTGGTAGATTTGGAACAATCGGAGGACAAACCTAGAGGAAAAGGCAGGGATAGGAGTGTAGCCGGTTGTGAGGTAAGTAATGTCTCCAAACTTGGTTCTGAGGGTTCGAAATCCTGAACTACTTGTTATGTGCGATTAGAATTGGTGACGCACATGCCAAGTGACGGGCGTGCAAGCATGCACCGTGAGACTTGTGACCTGGTTCATCCCATAGAACCGCTTAGTGATTATTCCCTGATGATATCTTTGCTTCAATTATTGTGAATAATGTAAACATGATAGAAATCATGATAAACTATATATATATTAAGGCTTCACGCCGAAAATGCTGAGACCCGAGCGATCGTATATTGCTGTCTCCTTATTTGTTTATTTGATTTTGTATCTCAGTCCTGTCATAGCATATCATTTCATACCTTAGTTTCGGAAATTGTCGATTTTATATATTTATCATTGTTTCGGGCTAGTTCATGCATTTATGAGCACATGTGAGAGAGACTCGAGAGTAATGACTGAGTGAGGATAAGAGCTTGTTATTAAGACAGTTATGAGATCGGACTGCACACCGCAACGATACTCTGATCATGCCTTCGCTGGCTTGATGTAGCGCTTGGGCCAATGGGAGCCCCTCTGGAGTCTTTACACCCCCAGTGAGCGCAATGATATTTGAGGGTTTGATCTTCCCTGGGCATGGATCTTGTCCGAAGTTGATGTTATGTGAGGGATGGATCGTCCCTGGACATGGATCTTGTCGAGTGTTGTATTCCGGAGATGGACCTTCTCCGAGGGGCTAGATTGGCTTTTTTTCCTCAGTACTGAGTGACTACAGTCACCGATGATTATGTACATTCCGGGATGGACTTTCCCTGGGCCTGAGAGCCATATACGGTACTGAGTGGGCTGTTGTGTGAGGGTTGTGAGCACTATGTGTATATCCACACTGGTTTCATAAATTTTTTTATGATGGCATGTAGAGTATACTGGCATACTTGGCATATTTACTCATTCTGATAAACCGTTAGCATGCCTAATTTCTGTATACTGTCTATTGTAAATTCTGAGGTTTAGTCCGTCACTACCTCTCAGCCCATAGTTTGGGTTCGTTACTTCTGAGTTGGTGTACTCACGTTACCCCATGCACCTTGTGTACAGATCCAGGTACATCGGGACCCGGTAGTGGATACTGAGCAGCTGTTAGAGTTTCATCGGAGTCGTCGAGGTAGCATCTCGAGATCGCGACCTCGTCTTCTCCTTCTTTATCCTCCTGTTGCACTTTTATTTTTACGAACTATGTTGTCTATTTCCGCATTTCCTTTTTTTCCCATTATGATGTTATAGTAGCTCGTGACTGAGTGACACTAGATCCGGGGTTGGTTTTGGAATTTAAATATTGTTTTAAACTTTAAAAGGGATTATTATCAGTATTTGCTTTTAAAATTTAATTTTCTCGAAAATAAAGTTAGATTTAACGAAATGTGTGGCTTGCCTGATTCCACGACGGACGCCATCACGACTAAGGATTTGGGGTCGTGACATCTACTCGGACATAGGCATAACTAGTAGCTACGTATGGACTCTCGTCACCTCGTGCGTACGTAGCCCCACAAATAGAAGCATATATTAATTTAGTTCACCTATGGGGTTAGTTTCCTTTTACAAGGTTAGAAAAGAGAATTACCTTGCTCCCCAACCAAATTCAAGATTCCAATAAACCTTTGCTTCGCGAATTCGTGTCCGAAAGCCTCAAATCTAGTCATAAACAATTCGATATACTCAATACAAATCATAGGATTTAATTCCATATGAATTTACTAATTTTCTGGATTAAAATTCGAAATTCATTAAAAAAATTGACAGTGGGATCCACGTCTCGAATCCCGGAAAAACTCACAAAATCTGAACACCCGTTCCGATATGAGTTCAACCATAAAAAAATTATCGAATTCTGACATTGGATTGGCTTTCAAATCTTACATTTTTGTTTTTGGAAGATTTTGCAAAAATCCCAATTTCTTCCACCTAAATCCGAAATAATTGATGAATATGGACATGAATTTATGAAATATAATTACTTTCGGATATAAAACACTTACCCAAGTCGAAGTCGTAAAAAATTCCTTTGGAATCGCCCAAATCCGAGACTCAAAACTTAAAAATGAGTAAAAATGGCTAACTCCCGTTTCTGAGCATTTTGCCTGAGCAAGTCGCATGTATGAAATGCGACTTTGCCTGATTTTTGGGTAAATATAAACTGTTACCAGCCTTCAGTCGACCGATCATAACTTTCTGTAAGAATGTCCAAATGATGAATAGTTTAACTTTCTGGAAACTAGAATCAATGGCCTACAACTTTTATATTTTGAAAATTTTCAGATTCCTTATAGAGTTCTAGATATAAGCTTCCAAAATCATCTCCATGCATCAGAAGTTTCTAGCGAACAACTTCTGCAACAGAAAAATTCCAACAACTCCCTTTGTCCGAAATCTATTCCGTAACCTTCTGTAATCCACTTGAGGCCCTTGGGAACTTAACCAATTATACCAAAATATCTCAAAATACAATACAAACTTATTCGAGGCTTCAAACCACATCAAACAACGTCGAAATTACGAATCGCGCATAGAATCGAATTATGAGTTTTCAAATCTTCCAACTTCTATATTTTGCGCCGAAACATATCAAATCAATCCGGAATGACTTAAAATTTTTCATAAGAGTCATAAATGACATAATGGATTTGTTCTAATTTTCATAATCGGATTCCAACCCCGATATCAAAAAGTCAACTCTCGGTTAAACTTTGCAAACATCTTTTATTTTCCAACTTTCGCCAAAGTGCGCCGAATTATCCTACGGACTTCAAAATCCAAACACGACATGCTCCCAAGTGTGAAATCACCACACGAAGCTATTGGAATCATCAAATTTCCATTACGGGGTCATTTTCTCAAAATCAATCCTTAGTCATATTCTTCCAACTTAAAGCTTCCGAAATGAGAATTCTCTTTCCAAATCCACTCCGAACTTCCAAAATTTTAATTCTGACCATGTGTACAAGTTATAATACCTGAATCTAAGATGCTCATGGCCTCAAATTGCTGAACGACACGTTAGAGCTCAAAACAATCGGTCAGGTCGTTACACTAGTAAGTGTCGATGTCGACCCCTCGTCACTACTTCTCTGGGGTTAGGCTAGATACTTACTGGGTACGCATTGATTTAAGTACTCATGTTACACTTACCATACATTTTTGTGCAGGTACATATATGTCAGGTGGTCTTTTAAGCGTAGAGGCGCGGCTATTGCGAGGACTTACCGTGAGCTGCATTTCATGTTATGATCCGCAACCTACAGAGTCTCCATTAGAGTATTTATATTCTCCTGTCTAATTGTATTCCAGACAGAGGTTGTATTTTATTATATTTCCTAGTTGACGCTCATGCACTTGTGACACCAGGTTTTGGGGGTGCTTATGTGTTTTTCTTTATTATTGTGAAAACATTATCATTTACCCTGTAAATACTATTTCATACTATTTAATTGATGAAAATTATGATTTCAAAAATACTAAAATGAGTAATTAAGTTAATCATTCACTATTGGCTTGCCTGGCGACAGTGTTAGGCGCCATCACGACCTTTAGTGGATCTTAGGTCGTGACAGCTTGGTATCAGAGCATTAGGTTCACTTGGATCGCACGAGTCATGAGAAAGTCTAGTCTTGTGGATCAGTACGGAGATGTCTGTACTTATCTTCGAGAGACTATAGGGCTGTTAGGAGCACTTCCCTTCTTGATTCCTCCTCGTGCGATTTGATTCCTTTGAGGCTTCTGCCTTTATTTCTTTCTTACTCATTCTTATACGATGTTGAGCGCTCATGTTGATTGAGAATCGAGGAGTTGCAGTGGAAATACAGACGTGGGGTAGGATGTTTCTCCCTGCGCATTCGAACAAGTTATTATCGTCTTCTTATGGAAGGATGTTCTGTCATTTCAGCTCAGTAGTTGTATCTCTGATGGTTTTGAGGCTATGCACATGTTGCTATGATGTTCATGAGTTGTTATCTCATAGTATTGATGTAATGGTGGGGTGCTCGTTTATGTGCCGACGTAGTGAAAGACTTGGGATGAGGTTCTTCTCAGTGCATGATTCAGAGGTTCAGCATTTAACCCAAGCAGAGGAAAGGCAAACAGACTATAGATGTCCATGTTTGGTTAACGAGGTGACGAGACTTGGTATTTTCGAGCATGGTGGAATTCTCCATTGTGATGTAATATCGTTGTCTTTGTTAAATTCGTTAAAGTTCGTCGGTGTTATGGTATTCTTCGATTCGCCTTTGGGGCAGGGGATTGTGAAATGGTTCCTGAGAAGTGGTTGTCAGAGATAGCGGTGTGTAGCGGTTTCGGGATCGAATCGGTGTTTCTGATGTTGATGGCTCGTGAAATATTATCTTCTAGGAAGTTTAGAGTTGGTAGAAATTTGTTGGTTCAGGTGCTATAGAGATGGATTTTGATTTGAGGTAGCATTTGGGTAACGAATAATAAGGAAGGACATGGTGGGAGGTGTCTCGCAGTGGTTGAATTACTAGAAGGCCGAGTATGAAAAGCAGAAGTGGAGTAGTTTCTTAAAGGAGAGGGTTTAACCAAAGTGGGAGAGTGGCAAAGCAGCATATGGGTTATGTGGTAGGACATCCTTACACCTTGAGGAAAGTTTAGAGTAATTTAGGGAATTCATGGTGGACAGTGACTAGGTCCATGGATTTTATTTGGATGCAACATGAATTCAAGTGTAGAATATATTGTTGGACTTTCAGCTGATGCCAATGGGGAAGGAGGAATCTTGGTGGGTCCCATGGTTATGTAATGGTAGATTTAAGCTAAGTAGGGGAGCCCCAACGTCTATGATTGGATTGCGTGGTTGTCTACTTGTGAGATTTTCTGGCTATCGGTGCATTGATAGGTTATTACAACTAAGGAAAGAAAACATCAATGGTAATTCGAGCAAATGATTTGAGGGATGTGTGTTATATTTGGCCTTATCGGTTCATGTTTAGGTTTTGAGAAGACTCGGAGTTTATGCTTCGTGAGGATGTGATATACAAGTAAGGGAATCTGGCCCGTTACTTCTTTGGGAGGGTATTCATGTACTAGCAGAGCCTTGAAATTGATTAGATCCAGGACCAAGTCAGAGTGGCTGACTCTCAACAACGGTCCTAGTGGGTTCAACATTAAAGTGCGGTGGCTAAGGGTTTCGAGTCCGTGGCATGGTTAAGTGTAGAGCCTTTGCAGTGGATTATGAAAGGGACTTAGAGTGTTCTATGTTATAATCGATCTACGGTGTAGTGTTGGAGGAATGGGAGAAAATAACTTTGGATTCACAGAGGGATTATCAGAATGGTTGTACCAGCTGAAGATGCGAATGTGCGCACAAGGAGAGTACACGATGGTTCGTGGGTTTGAGACAACGGGGTCTGGTGAATTGGTTCACTCAGAACGAGTGCGGATTGAGTTCCTTATATCTTGAATGGATATATCATTATTTCTAAGGCAAGTCCTGTCTAGTTATGAGTTCTTCATGTTTTTTTCATCATTATCAGTGTTATGGGGGTTTGAAACAGGGTTCTATCATATATGAGGCTAATTGCCAGCGCTCGATTGATTTCAGGCAGCTACTATGATCAGAAGTGTTATTATCAGCCTATGTGTGGTGTGTTATATTGTGTCCGTACCTTGTAAAGGGTGTAGGCATGAGTTGATGCAGTTCGTTGAGACTAATACCGGATACCGATTTTGAATCGGGTCTTCTTGTAAATGAATAGAAGGTGAGAATTCGGGGTATGAGGCTTATCGGTTTGGTAGAAAGGCTATATTGCAGTTGATATGGTGTCGTCAGGCTTGTGTAGATTAGGGTGATGTGGGGTCACCTGCGGGTGTATGTTGGAAGTGTGCATTGAGTGACTTGAAGGCTTCGAGGCGATTCTTGGCACGTTCGAGGACGGACGTTTGTTTTAAGAGGGGGAGAATGTAACGACCTGGCCAGTCGTTTTGAGAATTTAAGCTCCGTTCGGTAGCACAAGGTTTTGAACAGATTCACATTGTGTATGTCGACCTGCGTGCATAGTTGAATTTAGTTACCGAATGATTCAGAGTCGAATTGGAAGAATGATTCTAGTTTTGGAAGCTTAAGCGGTAAAATTTGACCGGAATTTGACCTTTTGTGTAAACGGATCCGGAATAAGCTTTGGATAATGTCAACAACTCCATATGGTTCTTTTGTACTTAGGCGTGCGTCCGGATTTGATTTCGGAGGTCCGCCGAGTAATTTGAGGCAATTCGACAAAAGTTGGAAAAATTTGAAGTTTGACCCAAATTTGACTTTATTGGTATCGGGGTCATAATGCGATTCCGAAAGTTGGTGCAACTCCTTATTTCATTAAAGACTTGTCTGCAAAATTTGGCATCATTTCGGGTTTGTTTGAGTTGTTTCGGCACGAGTTTTCAAAGTTGGAAGATTTGGAAGTTCATAGTTCGATTCATGGTGCGAATTGCATTTTCGGCATTATTTGATGTAATTTGAGACCTCGAGCGAGTCCGGGTTAGGTTATAGAACTTATTTGTGTGTCTATACGTGGTCCCGGGGGCCTCGGGTGTGTTACGGGTGGGCTACGGGTCAATTCCTCTTATTTTTGAACTGTTGTTTTCTGTCTTCTGGTATTCTTCTTCGCGATCGTGAACTACCTTGCGCGTTCGCGAAGTGCTACTGCTAACTACCTCGAAATCCTTCATCGCGTTCGCGATTACCCACCCACATTAGCGTAGGCCCCGTTTCTTATTCTTCGCATTCGCGCTCTTTCCCTCGCGTTCGCGAAGGTTTCTTTCTGGACAACCTCACTTTCCTCTTCGCATTCGCGAGCCTTCGACCGCGTTCGCGAAGCACAACTGGGCAGCTTTCATTTTTATTCTTCACGAACGCGATCCCTTCTCGGCATTCACGATGCATATAGACCTGGGCAGAATATATATCTTCTAAATCGAGGGTTAGGCTATTTCTACCATATTTTGAATTATTGAGCTCGATTTTAAGCGATTCTTGGTGGGTTTTTCATGCAATTCGATTGATTAAGTATTCTTCACCTAGAATTAAATATATTCCATGATTTTTATCTTTGTTTTTGTCATTTAATTTGTGTTTTGAGTTGAGGAAATTGTTGGTTTTTGATGAAAATTTCTAAAATGAAAATTCATGATTTGAGGGACGAAGTAGTATCGGAATTTGGTAACTTTTGTATGATTGTACTCATATTTGAATGGGTGTTCGGATTTATAAAATTTGTCAGTTCCGAGATGTGAGCCCGAGGGTCGTATTATAGGTTGAAATTTTGGATTTTGTTAAAGATTTAGACTTTATGATCCAGAATAGTTTCTTATGAGTTTTATTTGTGCATTGAAGTTATTTTAGTTGGATTTGAGCCGTTCAGAAGTCTTTTTACCCGAGGAGTTCATTTTAGAGTACCAAGTTGTCATCTTTGAGGTAAGTATCTTGCCTAACCTTGTGTGGGAAAACTACCCCTTAGGATCTGAGTCTTCTGTCCGTGTACGCTAGGTGACGAGTGCGTGCTCAGACTTATTTGTGGGAAGTTTGCCTTTTAGGGTTCTTAGTTCCTTATATTCATCGTGTATGAAGTTTTTCTTGATACGTTTGAGTTCTTATTTGCTAGTTTCACCTCAACATGCTTTGATTAGAGATAATTTCTTTAGGATTCACCCTTACCGTCTATTTGACCCTGATTTGACTTAACAGAAGGTTTTACCTCTTCTATCGTCATGCTATATTATCATAACTGTTTATCCTTAAATGAAATTATTATTATCTCGTACTATAATTGTTTAGTCTTAATTGGAGTTATGATTATCTTTTGCTGCTTACCTTTACTTGAATTGCTGAATATTCCTCGAAATTGCTCAACCTTAAAAAAAGGAGATTAGATAACCTACATCTCAGTTGACTTGCCTTTATTTGAAAATATTTGACTCGTGTTGTTTTCCTATTGTTGACTTGAATATTGTGGAAATCGTTGCTACATTTTGTTTTGTTTTCCCTTGTTAAGTTGTTCTCCTTGCGCCTAGCATTATTTACTGTGGTTATTCCTTATGAATGAGTTCTACCGTTCTTTGTGATTTAAAGTTCTTGAGTTGATTTACTCGTCGTACTTTGCATTACTGTCATTATTTCTTTTGTACTTTTTGTGGCGTTGTACGAGGTTTATGTCGTGCTATAGTTGTTATCTCTGTTGGTTGTGCTGCATATTTAAATTGGGACTACGGAAAAATATTCCGGCAGATCCCCTACCCAACACTGCATATTTATTTCGGGACTATAGATGTATTCCGGGAGATCCCCCTGCACTGCATATTTATTTTGGAACTATGGACGTATTCCGGGAGATCCCCATGTACTGCATATTTATTTTGGGACTACGAACTTATTCCGGGAGATCCCCCTGCACTGCATAATTATTTTGGGACTACGAACGTATTTCGGGAGATCCCCCTGTACTGTATAATACATTTGGGACTACAGGACGGAATTTCGGTAGATTCCCCTGTTGGTATATCTTTGTTCGGAGCTGTTAATCTTCTATGCTTAGGTGTCACAGGGTGACCTATACTCGAAGGATATTTATTTGGAAAGTTTTATTTGAAAAGTAATTATCTTGAAGAAACTATGTTTGAAGAATATTTATTTGAAAATATATTTGAAAAGTATTTATCTTGAAGCAACAATGTTTGAAGGACATTTATTTGAAAAGTATAGTTGAAACGCATTTACCTTGGAAGAACTATGTTCGAAAAATATTTATTTTGAAAGTTTATATTTGAAAAGTAATTATCTTGAAAGAACTATGTTTGAAGGATATTTATTTGAAAAGTTTATATTCGAAGGAAGTTGTTTAACCAAAGAATTAGACATTTTGGCTAAAGCTTATTTTTAAGATGAATACGGGTTACTGATAATCAAGGAAATGGAGAAAAATGAATAAAAGACAATATCACAGAAATATAGAAAAGCGAAAATTATATTCAAGAATCAGATGCCTTTACAAGCTGTATCTCCCTCCCTTATATAGGGGATTCCTATAACGTACGACTCTTGCTATGGTTGCTCATTAATGAATAATTATGATATTAATGAGGCGTTACAAAGGATAACGGTAATTGGGGTACGGTTACGTAATGTTTGAGTAATCAATTGTGGGTCTTTGAATATGCTCGTAGCTTTGTCTAAATTCATTCTGATCGTGCCTCTTCCCTGTTTTGATCAGGTTGAGTTTCCCGTGGCTGATAAGCTCGAGGGTTTACTGAATCGTGCCTCTTTGTTCCGTACCTCTTCAAAGAATCACATCCAGCTATCGCGTTTTCCTGTGTCCACATGACTGGCTGAGTTGTCAAAAACTGGCTTACGTGTGAAACTCTTTTTTACCAATACAGTTAGTCCCCCCAATTACCATATATTTAACGATTAATATTTGGTAAGTGGATATTCATTTATGGCGGGAATATTTTGCCGCCGCTTTTCCTTGAATCATTGTATCCTTCTCTGCACCATAGGCGTCGTTTGTCACTTCCATTTAATGCTCATACCACGTGTCCTTTTCGGATTGGTTCTGCATTTACTCGGCACCTTTTAGGGCTTTTTGCGGCTGTGCCAGTCCCGAAGTGACATCTTCAATTTAACTTTTCATCATTATTTATCTTTTTTTCCCATGTTTGACGGTTGTCCTCAAGTATAAATACCTTTCTTCTTTTCTTTGCTTCCACAAAACACTTTTCTAACTTTGTCTTTTGTAAAGAACTTTCTTCTTGCCTTTGTTAACATGTCTTCTTCAAACCAACCTCAAGGAGTAATTGATATTGAAAGTTTAACGCCATTTTCTGCTCCGACTAGGAGTCGGAGGGGTGGTAGACTTAGAAGTCTAGGATCCACTCCTTCGAGGGGCTCCTCTTCTTCTTAGATAGTTCCTTCTCCTTCCACTAGATCTCTAGTTTCTCCAAGGTTTAGGGTTTCTCAGTCTTTGTCTAGAGGTAGAGGTGAACGCCTTCGTGAACCTGGAGTCGATGAAATTGTCCCTGCTGAGTTTGTTTTTGCTAGGGATAGTCAAGTTCTTGTAGACCATTCTTCTTCTCTTGAAAGTGTTGAAAGATATTCAACCCTTATAATTGAGGGTCAGATTTCCCTTGTTCGTAGAGAGTGCTTTTGGAGGTCTGACTTCCCTGTCTATATTCCGAATAGTAATCAAATAATAACGTCTTACAAGACGGGATATTCTTTTGTTTATACGTACCCTTTCACTCTAGAGTTTAGACTCCCCATTGACCCAGTCATAATTGAGGTCTGCCGTTTTTTTAATATCTGCTTAGGACAAGTTGGTTCGCTTGTGTGGAGAGTGGTCACATGTCTTAGGAGTTTGGCTTCTTTAGCCTGGTGCTGGTAACCCTTGGAGATGATAAAGATAGGGGTTGGTACCTCCAGTATGTTGTTGTACCCACTGTTGGTTTAGTGGGTGAAGAAAATCTTCCCTTCCCTGAGAAGTGGAATCGCGCACATGAGTATGTTTTAGCTTACATTTATTTACTTTTTCTCATTTTGACTTGAGATGTTTTATTAACACCGTATCTATTTTTTCTTCTCTCAGCAATCATGAATACTGTTGAGAATATCTCTGGTATTCGTGATTGGGTAGAAAAATTGTTGTCTGTTTCTCCTTCAGAAGAGAGATCTTGGAAGTACCCTCGCTGGGAGGTATGGTTGACATGTAAAGACCCACGATAAGTGAAGCTCTTGTTCTTGCTTCTTTCCTTACTCGAGTCTCTTCTTTCTTTGTCGTTTAACTTTTTCCCTTTTAATAGGGTTCTCTGCTCGTAGGGTGTCTTCTTCATCTATCACGAAGATGTCTTTGGCTCAGGCCCAAGAAATTATTGTTGGTTCATCTTCCTTGAAGAGGAAGATAGGTGAGTCTCGTTCCATATAAGAAGAAGAATAAGAAGGTGCTTTAGTGCACAAGCCACGGAGAAGGCGAGTGGTTTCAGATGATGAGCTTACACCCTTAACCTTGCCTTCCGTATTTGTGATTGAGCCTTCTGTCCTTGATGATGTTTCGCATTCCCCTATTCATGAGGGTGTTGATATCGCTCCTGACGATGTCCCTTTGGCTGCTGTCTTTCCTGCTTCTTTGAGAGAAGCTGTCTCATCTATTCCTTTTGCTATTTCAACTTCTGCTGTTGCTTTGCCCGTAACTTCCTCGACTCTTCAACTCTCTGTGCTTGCTGCTTTGCCCGTGGTTTTAGCTCCTCAACCCTCCGTGCCTGTTACTGTTCCATCTCTGTCTGCTTCCATGCCTTCCTGTAGGGAATTAGGGTCTTCCAGCAGAGAGATGCGGCAGGTGGTAATAGAGGTTCTAGCTGAGGGGAATCTTTTCAAGAAAACGGGTGAGATCTAAGTGTGGCTCAAGACTTTGATAAGTCCCTCTAAGAAAGAAAATCTAGCTAGCCACGGTGCTCTTACATGGGCCAATGAGGTCGTGCATACTTCTTTGAAGATATGATGCAAGTTATCCTCTTTCATTTTCGTATATGAAATTTACCATATTTGACTGGTTTATTTCTTGTAGATTAACCTTATAGGCATGGAGAATATGAAGAGGATTTCAAAAACGGACCAGGAGACAAAAGAGTTGCAGGTCGATGTTGGTAATTGGAAAGCACAGTATGATATCCTAAGGATTGACATGGATGCTTTAGAAGAGGCAAGGAGTACCTTGAAGCGGCAGATGAGACTCATGGTGGCAGAACTAGCAGTAGAGAAGGCTTCTTCCAGTCAGGCTAATAAAGACAAGAGTGTTATGGAGTCTTCTTTCGCTGAGTAGTTGTCTCGTGCCTCAGAGGAGATTAGAGACTTGAAAACTTGTTGGGGCAGAAGGAGGAATACTCAGGCGAGCTCGTGCAATCACTCACTCGTACTCAAGAAGACCTTCGTAAGGCTTTAGACAAAGCTCAAACTTTAGAGGAGTCAATTGTACCGTTAAGGGCCGCCCATGAAGCTGCAGAAGCGGAGAAGGACGGATTGAGAGCAGAGCTTCAAGTATGGGCAAAGGATTATGAAGATCTGGAAGAGGTGGCTGTTGTCGATGTGAACTGGGCCTACATGAATTTTTGACTTGACACGTTGATGGAAATGAGTCAAGAGGGTTTTGACCTTAGTGCTGAAATAGCTAAAACTAAGGAAGCCATGGAGAAGGCTCAACAAGGTCATAACCTCTCTTCACCTGATGGTGAGATTCCAGTCGCTCATTCTTCTTCATCCCTAGTTGCTCCTACTCCCTCTGCCAGTGATGTCAACCCCTCTCTTGGAAAGATTTAGTTGGTTCATCCCCCCCCCTTTTTTCTTTGTATCAATTGGTGGTTACCCCCAATCCCATCGGGGGTAAATTTGGATTTATTTAAAGTCCCCAAATGACAACTTAGGGGCACCACAATGTATATAAAATTTTTATACAACTAAGTATAAGTTAATACTTAGTTTTAGCCGCTTTGATATATTAATGTTAGTTCGACTTTTGTTGAGTTTCTGTTTCACTCTTTAAGTCTTTTGCATGCTTCATTTTTCAAGGCATCAACTCATCGGAGCCGGGTTTATGAAGGCAAACTCGAGCGCCAGGTAACCCTTACCTTGCAGGGGTATGTTCCTTCTTTCTCGCTTTTAGGAGCTAACACTTTGGTACTTCAGTTGCAGGAAAAAATAGAAGCGTTGGAGCACCTTTGGGATGAGGTCGGGCAAATTAGGTCCAAATGTCAAGTGTTGAAGGCGCAGATAGGCGTACATGTTGCAGCCTAAAGGAATGCTTTGGCTAAGGCTGCTGCCCTCGAGATACAACTTCTCAATGCCCGGGAAGATAACTCAATTCAGTCGAGCAGGATTGCCAAGCTCGAGGTTGATCTTCTAAATATGAAGGCAGAGGTTGTGGACGCTCAGGCCGAAGCTGAGGTAGCTCGAGCGAAGACCGATAAGAAGGTGGTCGTTTACTTGAAAGATGCTGCCGATGCACGGGCTGAGCTGAGAGGGGCTTTCAACAGATAAAGGAGGGACAATGAGTATGCTCGATGCAAGTTCCAGAAGGATACCCTCGAGGAGATACATGTTAGGGGATTTGACCTCTCAAAAGAGATAAAGAAGGCCGAGGCGGACGAGATCGATGCCAGATTTTTCCTCTTTTGAGCTGATGCTGATACTTGAAGGCCACCGTGGGAGCTGGTCCGAGGGGCCTTTGATGGAGCTGGTCCCGAGAGTAGAATAAATTTTCTTCTTTGTTGTTTCCATAAGACTCATGTGGGGGCGTTGTAAATATGTATTTGTAGTACACACACACACACACATACACACACACACACACACACACACACACACACACACACACACATATATATATATATATGAAATATTCTTTGATCTGATTTGCCTGTTGGTAGTTGGTCAGGCGAATTGGACTTTGACATGCAACCCTTGGGGTTATAAATTGGCCCTGGGGCTCTCTGAGCGGGCGAATCGGGCTCTTATGCTTTTTTGGCCCTGGGGCGCTTTAGTTAACTGTATCGGGCTTCGTCTTCGAATCGGGTTTTGACTCGAGCTCAACGGCCCTTAGGTTTTCAAATTGGCCCTGAAGCACTTTTTGTCGGTATGACCTGTAGTTGGCAGCTCGGTCTCTTACGTGTAAGGTCTATCCGATTTTTAATGTAGCGGGCGACTCGAGATCTTACGCTTTTTGGCCCTGAGGCTCTTTAGTTAATCGTATCGGGCTTAGTCTCCGAGTCAGGTTTCGACTCAAACTCAACGCCCCTCAGGTTTTCAAATTGGCCCTGAGGCGCTTTTTTTTGGTATGACCTGTAGCTGGCGGCTCGGGCTCTTACGCGTAAGGTCTATACGATTTTTAATGTAGCGAGCGACTCGGGCTCTTACGCTTTTTTGGCCCTGAGGCACTTTATTTAACCGTATCGAGCTTAGTCTCCGAGTCGGGTTTTGACTCGAGCTCAACAGCCCTTAGGTTTTCAAAATTGGCCCTGAGGCGCTTTGTGTCATTATGACCCGTAGCTGGCGACTTGGGCTCTTACGAATAAGGTCGATATGACTAGCTGGTGACTTGTGCTCTTACGCTTTAGGTTGGTACAACCTATAATGTAGCGGGCGACTTGGGCTCTTACGCTTTAGGTTGGCACAACCTTTAACTGGTTCTTTTCGAAGTAAATGAAGGCCGGTGATTTTATGGCAACATTCGGACGTCTCCGAGTTGTATTAGTTTGGCCGGAGCCTTATGACGGTGGTCATTTGTGTTTGGCCGTAGCCTTTTATTCCCCAAGTGATATAGCCATGGCGTCTATATCAAGGGTACGCCTTTTGGGTGTTACAAGTTTGATATATAGCCTTGACTTTGATATGGGGTTTATGCCTGTTTTAAGGTCTTACAAATTTGTGTGTTGCCTCGAAGAGGGCTTATGCTATTGATATTGCCTCGTGGAGGGCTTATGAGTTAAAATTTTGCTGCCCTGAGGTCTTACGACTTCGAGTTTTATAGCTTGATGAACCAATTGTCGGGGACAGTCCCTGAGTCAGAATTGATGTCGCCTCGAGGAGGCTTATGAGCTCGGAGTTATCTGCTCTGAGGTCTTACGGCTTTGAGTTTTGGAGACTCGGCGGAATGATTGTCGAGGACGGTTCCTGTGTGCTTGTTAAATTTTTGGCCTTGGGGCTGTCTCTTGTAAAAAATGGCAAACTTCTTTGATGTGTGAAATGTTTTGATGATAGAAGGTACTTCTGTGATTACTTGGTACAAGTATACATGTTTTTTCATTGAGGGTTCGATTATTCTACACGGACACGGTTCATTCGACCGTTTGGTCTGATACATCATTCTCCTGTCGAGACCCTCTTCGGCATATTTCAGTGATCTCTTGGGGGGATTCCCCTCAGTATTCGAGGTTGATTGGAGAGAAGCCTTGAATACTTTGTGAGTTATCCTTAGGTAGCATATGGATGTTTCTTCGTTAAAAACCTCGCCAGTAAAGCCCTTTTGGGATAAAATTCGATGTGAGGGAAAAAGAGTGCAATACATGCTTTCAAACCTAAGGCCTTCGAGTTGGGAGGTACTTTGACTCCTTTCAATCGAACGCCTGTATGCAGGTTAGCGTATAGTGTGAAAGGAAAAAGGATAGGGTTGTACCTTAGCTGTGATGGCGCTCGATCCTCGATACGCTCTGGTTATTAGTTCCGAGGATGCGGCACGGTCCTTCGTTTGTTCCTACGAGGATGTAGTTTATGATTGTTGCTTGGTTGTTTGCTTGTTTTTTGGCTCCTTCGATGTAGAAGGAGTCGGTGCCACGTCGTGCACTGCGAACATTTATTTATCTGTGTGCTGCTCTCCGTATACTATTTTTACTCCATCCTTCGTAGGGAACTTCATCATTTGGTGAAGGGTTGATGGTACCACCCTCATATTGTGGATCCATGGACTTCCAAGCAATGCGTTGTACCTCATGTCACCTTCGATGACATGGAACTTGGTATCCTGAATTGTGTCGGCCACGTTGACTGGGAGGATGATTTCTCCTTTCGTTGTTTCGCTTTCCATGTTGAACCCATTGAGGACTCGAGAGGCGGGTACGATCTGGTCGAGCAACCCGAGTTTCTTTACCACCCTCGACCGAATTATGTTGGCCGAGCTACCTGGATCCACGAGCACACGCTTAATTTGAAATTTATTGAAAATAAAAGAAATTACCAGTGCGTCATTGTGAGGTTGAGACAAGGTCTCGATGTCCTCTTCGCTGAATGAAAGGGCGTCTTCATGTATGTAGCTCCGAGTTCGCTTTTCCCTGGTGATAGATACTTTGGCCTGCTTAAAAATGGGTCCCTGGGGGACGTCGACTCCACCAATAATAATGTGGATGACATGTCGTGGCTCTTCTGTTTCATTTTTCTTGTTTGCCTCTCTTTCCCGAAATTGATTTTTAGCTCGGCTGCTGAGGAATTCTCGAAGGTACCCTTTGCTGATTAGTCGAGCCACCTCTTCTCGAAGCTGTCTACAATCTTCGGTCCTATGACCGTGGGTATCTTGATATTCACATATCAAGTTGGGGTTCCTTTGTGAGGGATCTGATAGCACGGGTCTTGGCCACCTGGTGTACCTGATCTTGCTAATGGCCGATACGATGTCTGAAACAACGATATTAAAGTTGTACTCAGATAGACAAGGTGCCTCTGCCGGCCCTGCATGCCTGTCGAATCCTTCTTTGCTCACGAGTCCTCGAGGATTCTATCCTCGGTCCATTCTTTGGTCATTTTGAGGTACGTTACGCCTCGGGATGTTTCTTCGATGCTCTACGTACGGTTGATACCTTTCTTTGTTTGGCCTTGGCTCTCTTTCTAGAAGCCTCGATTCCTTTGTTAAGACTCTGCTAGGATACACCGAGCCCGAGGGGGCTTTCAATTGGTCGTCCTCGACCGTGATCTTCGACCGGTACCTGTTGTGTACATCCGCCCAAACTATGGCGGGGTACTCGATTAAATTCTTCTTCAGTTGTTTCGAAGCTATCGATTTTTGCTCATTCAAACCCTGAGTGAAGGCTTGCACCGCCTAATCATCGGAGACTGGTGGTAATTCCATTCGTTCTAATTGAAAGCAGGACAAGAACTCCCTTAACATTTCATTCTCCCTATACTTGATTTTGAAGACATCAGATTTTCTTGTGGCGAACTTGATGGTACCAGCATGTGCTTTTACAAAGGAGTCCGCCATCATGGCAAATGAATCTATCGAGCTCGGGGCAGGTTATGGTACCACATCATGGCACCTTTGGATAGTGTTTCTCTTAATTTTTTCAATAAAACAGATTCAATCTCTTTGTCTTTCAGGTCGTTTCCTTTCACATCACAAGTGTAGGCAGTGATGTGCTCATTGGGGTCCGAAATTCCGCTGTACTTCGGGAGATCGGGCATTCTGAATTTCTTCAGGATAGGTCGGAGCTGCATTTGACGGGAATGGCTTCTGTACGAACTTTTTTGAGTCTACACCCTTTAAGATCGGGGGTGCGCCTGGGATCTGATCAACCCTCGATTTGTAGGTCTCCACTTTTTTGTCGTTAGCCTCTATCTTCTTCCCGCCTAATTCAATCCTTTTTGCGAGGTCTTCGAGCATTATCATAATGGCAGGGTCGGCTGCTGACCCATTATCTCTCGATCTTTTCTGTGCCTGTTCGACTCGGGGAGTCGTTTCTGGTGGTGCTGTGTTCGGGGTTCTTTGATGGCTTTGTAGCTAAGCAATAGCCACTTGTTGTGCCTGCAACATTTCAAAAATAACATGAAGGCTAACTTCCATTTCCCTTTGAGTAGGGGTTCCCTGTGCTTCATGCTGGTCTCCTTCACGAATGCTCTTGTCTGTATGATAGTTCACATCGACATGTTGGGCATTGCGCGAGCCTTCATCGAAAAGAATTTGCATTGGTGCCCCTTCATGGTTTTGCGGTGGAACACCGGCACCTGAAGCAGTTGCGTCATTCTCTCCGTGGTCCTCAGGACGGTTGCTTTCGTATGTGTTTACTGAGTTAGACATTTTCTGACCTAAAATTGAAGATTCTTGGACAAGAAAAAGTGTGAAGAATAACTTGTGTTTTTAGAAAACCAGCACTAGAACAATCATTATTATAATTTAGCCCCATGGTGGGCCCCAAACTGTTTACCTTAAAAATGGTAATTACAATTATATTTGATTATGTGGTTCTAAAAATATGTGATCTATTTTTAATACCGGTTGTTTAGGAAGTAGATGCTGAGTATGTAGCGAAAAGAATGAAATAAATGCGAAAAGAACTAGATTATGCAAACTAGGCTCCGAAGAGGCCAGTCGAGCTCGGGAAGCTTGATTAGGGTCTATCGATAACAGTATAACAGTATTGAATTCCTTAAGTTTGGCCTATTTATGATCAATAATAAGTAATAAATAAAGAATAACTCATGAACACAATAAATGAGGAGCAATAATTTAATGAGACAATTGTAGAGGATTTTTTTGTTAGAGAGTAGAGAATGTTCTTGTTCTTGTATTGAATATCATATATCTAACAAAGTGACAAGGGTCCCCTTTATATGGGGGGAGGGGATCCCAACATAGTACATGTATAATTAATGCAAAGAGAGATGGCTGGTACAACCATTTAATACCACGGTACGGGCTTGTACTATTTTGTGTACTTTGTCAGCTTTAACCATGTGTCTTTTGGGAATTTCCGTTTTTTTCATATCGGCCCTTGATTTTTACTGCCTCAAGGTTGAGGACCCTCGACGTGCCCCTCGATGCCAATCTCGGGCCTTCGAACCTTTATTTTTACCGAAGTGGCCGTGAAATCAGGCTCTCCGACTTTAGTCGTGTAAAACCAGCTACTTCACAGACCTGGGGGAGGAGCCCAGACTCTCGATTCCCACACTCCAGAGCAGCGAGTTCATGTTGGACAGGTTCCGGGTGTCAATGGTGACACAGACTGTGGTTCCAGTTCAGCTCATGGTCAGAGCAGCAACATCCAAGGAAGGGCAAGTTAGATTTGAAAGGTTCAAGAGATATAAACCTCCTACATTCAGTAGTTTGGCTTCAGAGAGTGCACGGGGTTTGCTGGAGGAGTGCCATAGCATCTTCCGCACTATGGATATTGTTGAGACGAATGGGGTTGCTTTTACTACGTTCCAGCTTAAGGGAGCGGCTTATCAGTGGCAGCGGGCATATTAGTTGGGTAGCCCGGCCGGTGCAGCTTCACTTACATGGGGATTGGAAACAGGGTTCTATAAAATATAAGGCTAATATCCAGCGCTCGATTGATTTCGGGCAGCTACTGTGATCAGAAGTGTTATTATAAGCCTATGTGTGGTGTGTTATATTGTCTGGCCGTACCTTGTGGGTGTAGTCATGAGTTCATGCAGCTGGTTGAGACTGATACCGGATACAGATTTTGAATCGAGACTTTTTGTAAATGAATAGAAGGTGAGAATTTGGGGTATGAGGCTTATCGGTTTGGTAGAAAGGCTAAATTGTAGTTGATATGTTGTCGTCAGGCTCGTGTAGATTAGGGTGACATGGGATCACCCGCGAGTGTTTTGGAAGTGTGCATTCAGTGACTTGAAGGCTTCGAGGCAATTTTTGGCACATTCGAAGACGAACGTTTGTTTTAAGAAGGGGAGAATGTAATGACACGGCCAGTCGTTTTGAGAATTTAAGCTCTGTTTGGTGGCACAAGGACTTGAACAGTTTCACATTGGGTATATCGACATGCGTGCATGGCTGAATTAAGTTACCGGATGATTCAGAGTCGAATTGGAAGAAGGATTCTAGTTTTGTAAGTTTAAACGGTAAAATTTGACCGAAATTTGACCTTTTGTGTAAACGGATCCAGAATAAGTTTGGGTAATGTCAACAAATCCGTATGGTGATTTTGGACTTAGGTGTGCATCCAAATTTGGATTCGGAGGTCTGTAGAGTAATTTGAGGCAATTCGGCGAAAGTTGGAAAATTTTGAAGTTGGAAAACAGAGAAGCTTGACCCACATTTGACTTTTGTGATATCAGGGTCAGAATGCGATTCCGAGAGTTGGCACAGCTCCTTATGTCATTTGAGGCTTGTCTGTAAAATTTGGCGTCATTCCGGGTTTGTTTGAGTTGTTTCGGCACGAGTTTTCGAAGTTGGAAGATTTAGAAGTTCATAGTTTGATTCATGGCGCGAATTGCATTTTCAGCATTGTTTGATGTAATTTGAGACCTCGATCGAGTCGGGGGTAGGTTATAGAACTTATTTGTGTGTTTAGACGGGGTCCCGGAGGCCTCGGGTGTGTTCCGGGTGGGCTACGGGTCAATTTCTCTTATTTTTGAACTGTTGCTTTATGTCTTCTAGTGTTCTTCTTCACGGTCGCGAACTTCCTTTAGCGTTCACAAAGTGTTGCTGACTACCTCGAAATCCTTCATCGCATTCTCGATTACCCACCCGCGTTTGCGTAGACTTCGTTTCTTGTTCTTCACGCTCTTTCCCTCGCGTTCGTGAAGGGTTCTTTCAGGACAACCTCACTTTCCTTTTCGCGTTCGCGAGCCTTCGGTCGTGTTCACGAAGCACAACTGGCAGCTTACATTTTTCTTCTTCGCGAACACGATCCCTTGCCCGCGTTCCCGATGCATAATGACCTGAGCAGAATGAAATTTGAATGGGTGTTCGGATTTGAACTCATATTTGAATGGGTGTTCGAATTTTATAAAAATTTTCGGTTATCGAGATGCTGGCGCGAGGGTCGGATTTTAGTCGACTTTTGAATTTTGTTAAAGATTTAGACTTTATGATCCAAAATAGTTTCTTATGAGTTTTATTTGTGCCTTGAGTTATTTTAGTTGGATTTGAGCAGTCGGGAGGTCTTTTCACCCGAGGAGTTCATTTTAGAGTACCGGGTTGTCATCTTTGAGGTAAGTATCTTTCCTAACCTTGTGTGGGGGAACTACCCCTTAGGATCTGAGTCTTTTGTCCGTGTACGAGAGATGAAGAGTGTGTGCTCGGACTTATTTGTGGGAAGTTCAACTTTTAGGGTTCTTAGGTCCTTATATTCACCGTGTATGAAGTTGTTCTTGATACGTTTGAGTTCTTATTTTCCAGTTTCACCTCCACATGCTTTGATTAGAGATAATTGCTTTAGGATTCACCCTTACCGTCTACTTGACCCTGATTTGACTTAACCGAAGGTTTTACCTTTTCTATCGTCATGTTGTACTACTTATCCTTAAATGAAATTATTATTATCTCATCCTTTGTTTAGTCTTAATTGGAGTTATGATTATCTTTTGCTTCTTACCTTTACTTGAATTTTTGAATATTCCTCAAAATTGCTCAACCTTAAAAAAAAGGAGATTAGATAACCTACATCTCAGTTGACTTGCCATTATTTGGAACTATTTGACTCATGGTGGCTTCTTATTGTTGACTTGAATATTGTGGAAACCATTGCTACATTTTGTTTTGTTTTCCCTTGTTAAGTTGTTCTCCTTGCACCTAGCATTCTTTACTGTGGTTATTCCTTGTGAATGGGTTCTACCATTCTTTGAGATTTAAAGTTCTTGAGTTGATTTACTCGCCGTACTTTGCATTACTATCATTGTTGCTTTTGTACTTGTTGTGGTGATGTACGAGGTTTCTGTCGTGCTATAGTTGTTATCTCTGTTGGTTCCACTGCATATTTAAATTGGGACTACAGAACGATATTTCGGGAGATCCCCCTGCACTCCATATTTATTTTTGGACTACGGACGTATTCCAGGAGATCCCCCTGCACTGCATATTTATTTTGGGACTATGGACGTATTTTGGGAGATCCCCCTGTACTGCATATTTATTTTGGGACTACGAACGTATTCCGGGAGATCTCCCTGTACTGCATATTTATTTTGGGACTACAGGCGTAAACCAAGAGATCCCACTGCACTGCATATTTATTTTGGGACTACGGACGTATTCCGGGAGATCCCATGTACTGCATAATAAATTCGGGACTACAGGACGGAATCCCGGTAGATTCCCCTGTTGATATATCTGTGTTCAGAGTTGTTAATCTTCTATGCTTAGGTGTCACGGGGTGACCTATAATCGATGGATATTTACTTGGAAAGTTGTATTTGAAAAGTAATTATCTTGAATAAACTATGTTTGAAGAATATCTATTTGAAAGTATATTTGAAAAGTATTTATCTTGAAGAAACTATGTTTGAAGGACATTTATTTGAAAAGTATATTTGAAAAGTAATTATCTTGAAAGAACTATGTTTGAAGGATATTAATTTGAAAAGTTTATATTCGAAGGAAGTATATTTCAAAAGAATTTTCTATTGGAAAGGATTATATTCTAAAGACTTCAATATAAAAAAAACTTACTGGTGAAAGTTTACACTTGAAGGATTTGACTAACTAATTGGGGTTATTGGCTAAGGCCTAATGTAGAAACTATTGCAGTGCTGAGTTACTACTTGCCCTTACTGTATTATGGTTTTTTTTGTTCGCATTTGGGTTGTGTTCCCCTCCATCCTTCTGTGTCTTATTATGGTGTTTCGTTGTTATTTGTTGTCCTTCTTTCCTTATTGTAGTTGTTATGTTGTTAGCCATATTGTGTAGTCATTAGATAGATGTCATTTTTCGTCTTCCCTATGCTTATGCTTGTTCATTTTATTAGACCAGTGGGTGTATTGACTATTCCTCGTCACTACTTCACCGAGGTTAGTCTTGATAATTACTGGGCACGTTGGTGTGCTCATACTGCATTTCTGCATATTTTTGTGCAGATCCAGGTATTTATCGTTAGTAGCTGTGTCGCTCATTGCTGAGGAGACTCATGGTAAACTTGATGCTGCGTTCGCAGGCTTCGAAGTCACCTTCCTACTTGTATTCAACTGTTTTCACTCATTTCCAAATAGTTGTATTTAATAGTTATAGTTAACTCTATAGAGCTTATGACTTGTACTACCGGTTTTGGGGAAATTGTAATTTTGTAAAGATTTCTATATTGAGACAGTTAATTTTTTCTTATTTCTTACTGTTATTCAATAAATGTTAGGCTTACCTAGTCCCTAAGACTAGGTTCCATCACGATACCCAATGGAGGGAAAATTGGGTCGTGATACTATTGTGTCATGTGGGTTGTTAGACGACTTGATTTTTTGAACATGTGTTGTGGTCCTGTGTAGCTCACTATGTTATATGAACAGGATGGCTCTCGAGATACATGTCATTTATTGCACCTTAGTCGTGCTTGAGTTTTGTGGTATATGTCTATTTGTCTCCCCACGGATGGTATTATACACTTGGCGTGCTTGTGGTCGACATTTAGGTATTTCGTAGGTTTGAGCATTCTGGCTCGGTAGGTATTTCCTTATAGATTATTATGTATAGATTGGGTGGCGCGCCACTACATGTATGTTGTTTGGATCGGGTGGCACGCCGCTACGAATATCATGGTTGGATCGGGTTGCACGCCACAATGGTATCGTGTGTGGATCGGGTTACACGCCGTAATGGTATCGTGTGTGGATCGGGTTACACGCCGCAACAATGTGATGTTGAATAAAGTTCCCCAATACCTATTCTTGTGTGTTTTGTTTCTCATTTTCTAAGGAAGGTTCATAAAATCTTTTCGGTTGTTTAATTAGTTACGTGGGTTGGGTAGTTCTTTCCAGATATTGTTTTCTTTATGTATCACATTCGATTTTGTAGCTTGTTGGCGCATTGTGGCAATCATATGAGATCTTGGTCAATGTTTGAGGTGGCTTATTGCCGAGTAGCTTGTAGTAGGTGAGACGAGATTTTTGGACCTGAAATAAGTGCAATCAGGTTTATATAAGGTATATTAAAGAGCAAATATCATTATTCAGTTTAGAATGAGTTAATGGTCCTTAACAGTAGGATAGGCTCCATGATTTGTTGATTCAGCAGGTTATATGAGTTTCTATAGATCTCTTCCGTCGTGGCAGTATTACGAGAGTTGAAATGGGGCTTATATATGTTATAAGGCATACTACGGGATTTGGGTCAGTGGAACTTTCAGATGTTGTGCTTGGGGGAGATTGCCTTGGGCAAATGAGTCATGGGGTGCATGGTGTGATTTCGGCCAAGGAGCATAGTCACACTGTGTTCAGTGTCTGGTGACTGATACAGTGTTGTGTGTGAGAATCTGGTATCGTGAAAAATTTCGGATGTTGGAATTTTGTTCTAAATCTTGCTAGCTAAGGTAGCGGGAATGATCTTCAGTCTAGCTCGAGCTAATGATCAACTGGGTTATGGTGGCACGAGTGGGTGCACGAGGTGTTAAACATTGATTTTGGATAACTCCGGAGTAGTTCTTAGCACGTTTGAGGACGAACGTATGTTTAAGTGGGAGAGAATGTAACGACTCGATCGGTCGTTTTGAGCTTAATATAAAGTTTCAATTGTACAAGTTCTTCCATAAAAGTAGAAACTATTAAAGGATCTCATAATATCTCAAGATGTTATTTATCTAACTCTTCGTCCCATATGAGAAAAAATTTCATACTGCGAGATTTCCTAGTCTCTACTTTCTTAAATAAATTCTTAGTTGCATGCCAATCACATCCAGTTCTTAATTTTTCTTTTTCCTAGCAAGTTCAACTTCCACATAATATGTCAGGGTCTTCATATGTAAGATTATTGCCTTGCTTAAACGGTCAACCAACCATTCGACAAGCCTCTAAACCTAAGGCGTCACGTACCTAGCCAACTGATAAAGCTTGGTGTCACATGTCAGTACATCCATTGTCGGAATTAATTTTTTAAGTACCTATCATGTTTGCGGTTTCGACTATTGAGAAGGAAATGATTCATACAAAATATGGTAAAGTTATTTCTAAGTCAGTTGTATCGCTCCTAACCGCATACCTAACTATATGGTTCCATTCCATATATTCGTCAAATACTCCAGTTGATAAGTTGCTAGATCCACAGGTCTCTCGATGGAACATTATAGAACTCATAATGCTTTAAGTGTTTCCCCAAAAACCTCTAAGGATGATTAAGGTGTCAAAAACAGTGAACTTTGTGGTTTCGATTTTTAAAGGCTCTATTTAGAATCCATCTCTTTTCCAAACGATCTTAGTACCAGGTGCCTAAAGCTTTCATTCCCTACTCTATTATTCATTTTTTTTATTTGTCTTGTCTACCAATTGTATCTATGAAGCTCTCAATTATTCTCTACATGGAGGTAAGCCCCTCAATGAATCTCCTAGCTATGGTAATGGTCTAGTACTTAATTCAAGAGAGGTTTTTTATACATATCTTAGCAGTATGAAAGCCCCTCATTGTGAAGCAACAATCTTTTAATTGGCCTTGTTTACTACTTATGTTGCTTTCCTTTTCTAGGAGATAGTTGTTGTCTAGTGGCAGCATTTTAATGTCCGTAAACCTCTAGCCAAACTCTATTATTAAATAACTGGTTTGTGCCATACACGAACAAGAAAAAATGTTACATTCAGTTATTTGACCCTAATCGCCACACACGTACGGAGGAATAAGAAAGAAATACATAACATCCTACCACACCTTTGCAAAATCACAATTATGGGAATGGCCGGCTACATAATCACAATTGAGATTCTACTATCGACGTGTGCTTCATTAGTCAGAGGAATAAACTAGGACTCTGATACCAACTTTGTCAACCCAATTTAGGATCATGATCGGCCCTTAGGAGCAAGTGCCCCCAAGTAAGCCTTATCGGTATTTTACAAAAAGAATTGGACAGAGTTTCCCCTATTTTAGGACCATCCAAAATAAACCTGTCTTAGAAATCAACAATACAATCAACCAATATCCACCAAAAAAACTTATAATCCTCATCAACTAAGTATTTCCAACACAATAATACTAGCTGCATCTCCAAAAATACGATAGGAAAGTCTAATACGAGTCACAAGTCCATATCAATAAAAGAATACTCATGACACTAATAAAAATGACTATGTAGCGATTCTAAGAGTTTCAAGAAAAAGACTATAACAAACAAATAACAATCTTTTCCCACAGAAATAAATGTGGGGCTCACCAGGATGCCAACTCGTGTAGTCTAATTAATGGAATTCTCACCTACATCTACTACTATCTCTGTAAAAACAATAGTGGGGATTAAGTTGCTAGTTCAGTGAGTAATAACACTTAATCACAACCGTTTCTAATGGAGACAAGTCAGAGAATATACTTGTATAATAATCAAAAAATATCATGAAATAAATGCCCTTTTCAGAATCAGTAACAACAATCAGTCTTGTCTGTTTTCATGTAAATAGGAATCAGTAAACAATTCAGTAATAAACTCTGTAAACATGTCATATCATATCTTATATTTGGGAGATTTTCAAGAAAGGATCATGTAATCTGTATCAATGTGTGGACCCCTTCATAAAAGGAGTCAAATAGAAATGCAGGTCCCTACTCGAGGGATAAATGTAATTGTATGCTAGTTCTACCTTCCCATTAGCGAGGGCTATAACTGTAACCGATAATCTACGAATACAAGGTGCACCAGGTCTAACGAACCCACTGTTAGCTACAGGATCCTTCAAAGTTTCATTCCATTTATACTCTTCTTTATAAACAGTAAATATTCACATGAAAGCATTTCAAAATAGTACAAGGCATTTCAATTCTTATCAAATCATGTAATCCAATTTCGGCAATAATAATCATATCTCAAGTAACAGTAAAACATGTCTAGTAACAGTGAGAACATTTTTAAATAATTGTAAACATATCAAGTAAACTATCCAGTACCATATCAAGTAATTGACTTGTCCCACATGAAAATTTCAAACATTCGGCAACTTATTTTATTTTCAAAATAATATATAAATCATGCAGGTAATGAAAACATAAATTGCGGTAAGATTACTACTCATAGTACTCATGCCGAAATATCGAACTTGTCGATGCGAGCAATTCAATCGACTTCTTCAACTACTTATCTCGTTACAAATCCAATCTATGTATCAACTCAACGAGTACCAGTATAGCCGGTTAAAACCTTTTTGAACTTAATTTTTTTTCATGTTTTCATTCCATGGGATATTCTTATTTTCTGCAAATCAACTAGTATACCCAACTCTTAGGATATCTCGTATAATTCTCAAATAACATAACTAGTCTAGTATCTTCTTAAAAATGTCTTCATATAGTTTATTTGCTATAATGTTAAAAAAAGAAGAATTTTGTTTTTCGTGGACATATGAATCAGCCGTAACTTAACTATCATTACTGCCCATAATATTTCTTATTGATATTTTATTTCAGTAAGGCAATGGAATTTTACAAACCAGAGGAACAAGGGCAAGTAAACCTATAGAGAAGAACTGTCACGACCCAATTTACCCTCCGAAAGATATCATGAAGGCACCTAGTCACTAAGACTAGGTAAGCCTAATATTCAGGGGAAAACTTTAAAAAAAACGCAATAAATGAAGGAAATAAGGACATAATTTAAATAGCAAAATGGTGCCGCTCGGCATTGATGCGAGGCTAGAATTCATAGTTTAACATGTTATATGCCTTACAGTTTATGCGCATTAATGATAAAAATACACTTTTTATGTGCTTAATGGAGTTTATTTCATGTGTAGGTGAATTGGAGATGGAAACCGAGCTAAATGGATGCAAATACGTCGAAAATACGCTTGAGAGGCGAAGAGGGAACACCCTGGCCTTATCCAGGCGTTTGCCTCCTAAAGCCAGGTTGGCCCTGGCGTTAGGGGGGAGTTTGCCTCCTAAATCCAGGTCTGGCCTGGCCTTATCCAGGCCTTAGAGCCAAAACGCCTGGTCTCCTGGTTCTGGTCAATTTCGAGTTTTGACAAGTTTAAGTTTTTCCAGGTTGAAATAGAAGTCTCCTACACGTTTAGGGTTTGTCCTAAACTTATAAATAAACCCCAAAAACACAGCTTAGATGGAGATTCGATGAGAGGAAGCCATTGAAGAGAAGGAAAACATCGATTTGTACAGATTTTCTTCATTACTTTGTAGTTTCATTATGCAAGTTATTTTAGATTTTATTCTTATGAACTTGTTTAGCTAACTTCTTTAATCTAGGTTTTTGGTAGAACCCGTTAGGGGATAAACTTATTTTGTTATTAATATAGTTCCGATTGGTTGATTAATCTCTAATTGTTCGACTATGTTCTTGTTGTAGTTAATTGAATGGCCATCAATTAGTTGTGCCTATTTATTATGTATC
>ML359336.1:0-11952 GCA_005239505.1 Nicotiana paniculata
TATATATATATATTGCTGTCTATAGAGAGTTATTAGATCAGATATAAAAATATAACATATCATAATTATCTTCGTTCAATAGAATATATGTAAATACAAGTATTATATAATTAATCTACTTAAATTCTTAATCTTTGCAAGTTCTGATATCTAATTACTCCGCATTCAACTATTTTGTCAATAACATTTATTTTTTAATTAAATGAATGTAGCATTATCTCGATGTCATTTGCTATTACACATAATTATTTTTACTCTAAATGTTATACACTTACTTATTGTTAGACGTGAAAAATACGTGCAACACACGCACACTAAATTTAGTTTCTTAAAATGACTATGTCAATCTAACATAACTTATATTCGAAATAAAGGAGGCAATTTAAATACATAGTAATCTTCCCTTGATTACTCTTTAAGATTATTTTCCTCGGTGATTTACCTTTGAATTTTGATATTGGATTGTAATTTATCATTGTTCTTTATTGCATATGTTAGCTTCAAGGTTTCACGTATTAATTTGATGATAACAAACCAACATAATTATTAATCAAAAAATATTTACTTGTAGTAATATTATTTTTGCACAAGTTTATTCAAGAAAGAAGATGCTGATAAAGATCCAAAGAAATATGGGAAAGAGAATATAATGTGAAGAATTTATCAAGGAAGATTATTCTCAGAGATTTAATCTCCAAGCGTCGTAGAAGGAATAATATTTGAAAGTCTAATTTCAAATATTGAATGGCTTACTAAAATATCCGAAGAGAATCTACAGAAATTATGGAAGAAAAGTTTTTCAATATCTTAAAAGGAAAGTAGCTAAAATCATGGAGAAGATCTATTATTTCGTGGAAGGAAGATACTATATGAAAGAGATACTACAAGGCCAAGGAAGAATATATTTTTTATGGAAAGAAAATATATTACGGGTATGGTATATTCTATTGATGAGTTGTATTTTGTTTTGATGATTTAACAAACTTTTATGTGAAGGACCAGGTTAAGGACCTAATATATACACATCATTACATGTCATCTATGTCTCCAGGAATTCCGGATCATACAGTGCTGAATGAGGACGGACCAGCTAAGGGACCTGATCCCTCATCGGACTCACAGATTAAAGTACAGGTCAACTTGGCAGCTGTAAAAAGCTGTGACAGAAAGGTGACTGTCTGCTACTGTTCACGCTACAGTGTAGCAACAGCGCATCAGTCACTTCCTAGTGGTTGAGCCTTGTACCTCCAAGATTTTGGACATCCTTCTTGGAATGTGCAATGTTTGATAATATCTTGAAGCAAGAAGAACAACATATTCACTTGGCCATTTTACTACATTCTTCATAGCATTGAAGATCTGCTCCATTGTTGAAGGCTCAAGTGTGTCAAGAACAAGAAGANAACTCAAAATCATAAATCATCTGTGTTTGTGTTGTGACTAGTGTAGGCATAAGTTAAAATCTTTGTAACTAGTGAGTAACAAAGTGACTTGTAATAAGTGTATTACAAGTTAGTGTATTGAAGTCTTTGTAAGAGAGTCATTACAAAGTGGCTTGTAATAGTTGAGATTACAAGTTAGTGAAGTTGAAATCCTACTAGTGTAGGTCGTGGTTTTTGTCCCCTTGAGTTGAAATTTTTCAAGGTAAAAATCAAGCGTCTTTTCTACTTGCTGTCTCTGTGTATTTTTGAGGGGACTGGTAGAGGACCAGGTCGCCTTACTGTTTGGTTACAAATCTGTTACTTACGGTGGGAACTGATAGAGAATCGGGTTCTCTATACAGTTTGGTGGACGCTTAGTTTCTATCAATTGGTATCAGAACAGGTTCTTTCTAAAAGGTTAACACCTAGAAAGGATCTCTAATGGCTGCTTCACCCAACTTTGAAGAAGGACAATCAACCTATAGACCCCCAAGATTCAACGGCCAATACTATGGTTGGTAGAGAACAAGAATGCATGACTTCATTATGGCTGAAGACTCCGAGCTTTGGGACGTGATTTGTGATGGTCCCTTTGTCCCTATGAAGGCTGTTGGAGAGGGAACAAACATTATTCCAAAGACAAGAAAAGAATACAATGGTGCTGACCGAAAAGCTGTTGAGAAGAACTTCAAGGCGAAGAAGATTCTTGTGTGTGGTATTGGACCAGACGAGTATAATCGCATCTCGGCATGTGAATCTGCCAAGGAAATCTGGGAAACTCTTCAAACGGCTCACGAAGGGACTACTCAGGTAAAGCAATCCAAAATAGATATGCTGACAACTGAGTATGAACTCTTTAAAATGAAAGAGGATGAGTCCATCCAAGAGATGCATACCCGCTTCACCTCCATAATCATGAGCTTCATTCGCTTGGTGAAATCATTCCAACTAACAAGCTAGTCCGGAAGATACTTAGTGTTCTACCAGGTTCCTGGGAGAGCAAGGTTAATGCTATCACTGAAGCCAAAGACTTGTAGAAGCTGGCTATTGACGAGCTTATTGAAAATCTCAAAACTTATGAGATGAAAATAAAGAAGGATATCGATAGAAGAGAGCCCAGGAAGGAGAAGAACCTGGTTCTCAAGGCTTCCAACAAGGATTCAAGTGGTGATGAATCCGACATGGAGTATCTCACTCAAAGATTCCAAAAGATGATTCAAAGGAATGGTGGCATACTAAGAAAAGGCAGTTCGAGCAAGCCTAGAAACTATGATCTATGTCACAAGTGTGGAAAGCCAGGACACTTTATCAAGGACTGTTCACTTCTGAAGCAGGAGCCTTACAAGCACAATTCTAACAAAACTGCAAATAGGAACCAGGTTCCTGACAAACGATTCAGCCGAAAAAGTGCAGCTGACAATGCTGTGAAGCAAGTTCTTGCTGCGTGGGAGACTCATCTAGTGAATCAGAAGAGGAACAAGAAGCAGGAAACAGTTCCATGATGGAAGTAGATAACGAGGCCAAGGGGTATGAGTCAATCTTTGCACTCATGGCCAATCTGATGATGATGAGGAGGACAAGGAGGAAGATGCGGTAAGTTTTCTTGATGTTCAAAGAATTTTGAAAACCTACTCTAAGAAAAACTTGATGTCCTTAGCAAATGTGTTGATTGATGCCTATCATAGCCTCATTAATGAGAAAAATGATTTAATAGAAGAAATTGGTGACATAGATCAAGAGAGGGATGATATGGTAATTTTTATTGTAGACTTGAAGGAACAAGTGGAAGAAGTAACTAGAGAAAATAACTTGTTGAAAAACCAAACAAAAAAATGGATGGACAACACTCAAAAGGGAAAGGAAGTTGCAAGTGATGTATACCTTAAACTTGAAAATGAGTTATGATCAGTGAAAGCTAGTCTGGGTGTAGAGTTTGAGAAAAACAAACAACTTGAGAAAGAACTAGGAAGAGTGAAGGGTGATCTTGAAAAATCACTTAAGTGGACCTAGTCCTCTGATGCTGTCACTGCCATGTACTTTAATAACAGTGGAAACAGGCAGGGGATCGGGTTCCAAAAGGAGAAAATTACTTATAACCCACACAGCAAGTATGTCACTGTTCCAGACAACTGGCTCTGTTCTCACTGTGGGAACAATGGGCACTTCAAAGAAAGTTGCCCTGCCAGGGATCAATCAGTTTAGAAAAACAAAATGTTTGCTGTAAAGAGGAATGCTAAGAAGGGACCAGGCCCCACTAATAAAAATCGATTCTTGCCTGCATGGACTAGAAGAGCTCTTATTCACCCTTTTCCTAACTACAAGGGACCCAAACTTGTTTGGGTTCCTAAATCTAACCCTTGATTCATATGTACAGGGACCAGTGAGAGGAACAGGACTATAATGGATCATGCGCAGTGGATGCTCAAAGCACATGACTGGGAACACCATGGATTTTCTCTCACTGAAAGCCCTGCAAGGAGGAGATTTATCCTTTTGGAATGAAAAAAAAATGGGGGTACATTCTCGGTGTTGGAAGGGTTGGAAGATCACTTGAGCACTCAATTGAGAATTTGTACTGTGTAGATAGGTTGAAGTACAGTCTCTCGAGTGTTTCTCAAATCTGTGATAAAGAAACAAAGTATAATTCTTGTCTAAAGTATGCACGGTTACTAGTCTAGTAACTGGTGAGGTGGTTTTGATCGCTAAAAGACACAAGAACATCTATGTTGCTGACTTTGAATCCTTGGAAGCTAGTGATATGAACTTCTTGAAGGCAGTTGATGATGATGCAGAACTGTGGCACAGAAGATTGGGTCATGCAAGCTTTTCTCTCTTGAATAGATTGATACAGAGGGACCTGGTTCGTGGTCTGTCTAACTCTAAGTTCAAGGAGCACAGAGTTTTTGATGCATGTGCTAGAGGAAAGTAAGTGAAGACAATACAACCTCTTCCTCAAATCCACATGAGGAACCTGGTACCCCAATTACTTCTACTGAAGCTGAAGAAAGAGTTGGAGATGCTGTGCAAAGCACTCCACAGGTTGCGGAACAAGGAATGCAGGAAAAGCACTTCTGGAATGGCTCATTTCCTTGGATCATGCCTAATCTCATGGAGTACAAGGAAGCAAAACTCAGTGGCTCTCTCAACAGCCGAAGTAGAATACGTTGCAACTGCATCTTGTTGTGCTCAGCTGCTATGGATCAAACAATAATTGGAAGATTATGGAGTGTACATTGACAGTGTACCACTTCTATGTGACAACACCAGTGCCCTTAACATGGCAAAGAACCCGGTTCAACACAAGAAAACTAAGCATATTGATGTGAGACATCATTTCCTCAGAGACAATGTTGAAAAGAGGCATATCTACATGAAGTTTTGTTGCACTGAAAATCAAATTGCAGACATCTTCACCAAAGCCCTAAATAGGGAACACTTTGAGAGAAACAAGATAGCACTAGGGTTGATGAAACCTAACTGAGGACCTGGTTCTCCTTCATTGGCTATGGGAGTCACACTCAGGTACTGTTAGCTAAAGTGTTTTCTGACTAAGACTAACTCACATCAATACCGTTGCAGGTAGACACACATGATGATTATAGAAGCTAAAGGTACGGCATTGAACTACAAGAGAGAGCTGAAAATTTTACAAAAAACAGGTCAGGAACCTGGTTCCTGTACCACAGGTTAGTAGTAATGTGTTTTTCTCTTACTTTTCTCAAAAGATAACAAAATTATTTCAATATCCACACCATCCTACTTTTTAGAGTTTGTGCGTTTGTCAGAACCCGTTCCTTCACCCCCTCTTTATTACCCTTCCTTCCATAAAACCATCTCACTCCTACCCTTCCTTAACGAATGAAGGAGCCTCCCCCCTTCTTAAGTCTCAGGGGGAAGAAAATCCATTTTTAGGGGATGAGGGGACTATGGTTCTTTTTGAGTCTCCGGTTCATGACACAGTCAAAGAAAAACCTGCTGGAGAACCTGATTCTCCTTCACCAGAAACAACCCAGGAACCCATCCTATACACTAAACCCTTGGAGTCTATTCCTTCCATTTATGTACCTCTGAGGGATTTTTCGCAAGGCAGCAGTCACTCCTGAGTCTTCTTCCAAGAAACCTTCTACCCAGTTGCAAAACTTCAGAAAAAGAAGAAGAAGTTGATGAAGCAAGGGAAAGTTGTGGCTAACAAGGACATTCTAGTGGTTGAGGCTGATAAAGATGCTGTGGAGGAACCTAGTTCCTTAGTGAAAAGATCTACAAAGGTCCAGAAGTCCGTGGTTGGAGACCTACAGAAAGAAACTGCTGGGGGACCCAGTTCTCTGAAGACCATACCAAGTGACAGTGGACTTGGGCAGGAGAGATTGCGAACTCAAAAAGTCTTGTGGGGTCGTATGTTTGACCGGGTTCTTCTCCTTCCTGGGCTCTCTTCTTTCTATATCCTTCTTTATTTTCATCTCATAAGTTTTGAGATTTCCAATAAGCTCGTCAATAGCTAGCTTCTACAAGTCTTTGGCTTCAGTGATAGCATTAACCTTGCTCTCCCAGGAACCTGGTAGAACACTAAGTATCTTCCGGACTAGCTTGTTGGTTGGAATGATTTCACCAAGTGAATGAAGCTCATTGATTATGGAGGTGAAGCGGGTATGCATCTCTTGGATGGACTCATCCTTTTTCATTTTAAAGAGTTCATACTCAGTTGTCAGCATATCTATTTTGGATTGCTTTACCTGAGTAGTCCCTTCGTGAGCCGTTTGAAGAGCTTCCCATATTTCCTTGGCAGATTCATATGCCGAAAATATATATTGAAGAGATTATTTTTCAAGATCAAGAAATGAGTCAAAGATATATTGAAATCTATCAAAAACGAAATATTTTATTAGAAGAAGATAACATGGTTTATTTTAAGGAGAAAATCTTTTACACTGATCAAGGAATCACTTAAGGAAAGAGATTATACATCAAGCTCACTGGAATACTTTGGAAGACACAAATAAATGGTCTAGGAAAGAGATTATTTTTCAAGATCAAGAAAGGAGTCAAAGATATATTGAAATCTATCAAAAAAGAAATATTTTATTAGAAGAAGATAACATGATTTATTTTAAGGAGCAAATCTTTTACACTGATCAAGGAATCACTTAAGGAAAGAGATTATACATCAAGCTCACTGAAATACTTTGGAAGACACAAATAAATGGTCTAGGTTCAAAAAAATTTGGGCAACAAAATATTTACTACGGATGGAAAGTACTATTCTTATGGAAATTCAATTATTACCACAAAATGGAAAGAAGCATGAGTTATTAAAATCAATCAATAATGAGTAATTACTACAGTCATGCAAAAGTAAATCATGGCGATTTTAAATCATGACTATTCTCACGAAGATATTCATAAGATTATATGCTGCAGAGAATTATTAATTATGGATCTATTGAAGAAAAGAATTGATATTGGCATCATGCTTGGAAATTCAAATTGTCTAATTCAAAAGGAAAACTTGCATTGACAGAAGATATCCAAAATCTGCCGTATAGAAGTCACGCGCATATCTACATATGAAAACTTGATGACTTACATGGAAAGAATCTTTTATACAAAAGGCATTAAATGATATGACTTTTGATTTTTGGAATTGTAAAGAAAAAGATCTCAAAGCTATGTGAGATCAAATATGTACAATGGTTTGCAGTATGTAAAGATTTCTTTAATAGATATTCATTTGTACTCAAAGGAAAGAGTATCAGACTAAATCGAGACAAGGATAGTGATCATGTTCAAAAGGGAAAGAAGCAGTAAAGGAAAGTTGGAGCAGCAACAAAGGAAATCCTTTTCCAAAATTAGAAGACCGTTGCAGCGACTAGAATATTCAACGACCAAGTATAAAAGAGAAGACACTTGCAACAACAAACTTATGCAACCTTCTATACAATTGTCTACTCAACTATAAGTTTTTATTCTACTCTTACCAAGCATTGTAATTCACTTCTAGTAGATTTACTGTGTACACAAAAGAGAGAAGAGAGACAGAAAAATATTGGAGAGGCAGTGTGTCCTGAAAGGTTGTGTCATTGGTCGTTTCTTTGGTGAGCGAGTAAAACCAAAGGGTCGTTGTTGGTGAGCGAGTGAAAACCAACCTTGTAAGCATTGGTGGTGAACGTTGAAAATCACACAAGCTGTACTTAGCCCAAATTACAAAGAGCTCAAGAGATAATATCCTTGCAACCTAAGGAGACTGGATTAAGATACCCCATTGGTTCTGAACCAGTATAAAATTCTTGATGTCATTACTTTATTGCTCTCATATTTTATTATACACCTTCACTATTTTTTGCTAGTAGTACTTGTTTAAATTAAAGTACTAACTGTTTTGGTGCAGACATTCTCTGCTTTAATCGACTAGATCTGAAGAGTAGTTGACTAAAAATTAAAAAAACTACAATTCACCCCTCTTCTACTTTCAGCATAGACTTCCTTAGCCAGTTATCACTCACTGGTACATGACACAAATATCACACTTCTTGAAGAGACTGACCAATTGATATCAGAGTAACTGACCATACGTAAAACATGGGATATGTAATTTTGAAAATAATGCTTGAAACATGTATAAGTGATGTGACAAATAATGTTAAAATTTAATTACACCATCAGTGGATATTAGTTAAAGTCAAATTTATTAGTAAAAATTACACAGGGCTCCCTATTTGGTCACCTCCATTTAACCTATATTCATTTTTAAAAAAACTTTTAACTTGTACCCACTTTTTAAATAACTTCAGCCCCCTTTCTCCCCCTTCTCCTCCTTCTTATTCTTCTTCTTGTTCTTCTTCTTTCTTCTGCTGCTGTTGGTGCTTCTATGGAACTTCAGTTCATGAGATGATTTCCATAAATATGTTTATCAGAGCAAAAGTTTGCCAGTTACAAAATAAAAACTTCAGCTCTAGAGCTGAAGTTCGCCAGTTATAAAAACAAAAACTTCAGCTCTAGAGCTGAAGTTCGCCAGTTACAAAAACAAAAATTTCAGCAATTACAAACAAAATCTTTTTGTGTTAAGACGTGCACAAGTTAAACAAAAACTTCAGCAAATAGAGAACAAAACTTGTTATAAAACAAAAACTTCAGTTCGCCAGTTACAAAAATAAAAACTTCAGCTCTAGTTCTCTAGTTACAAAACAAAAACTTCAGCTCTAGAGCTGAAGTTCGCCAGTTACAAAAATAAAAACTTCAGCTCTAGAGCTGAAGTTCGCCAGTTACAAAAACAAAAACTTCAGCTCTAGAGCTGAAGTTCGCCAGTTACAAAAACAAAAACTTCAGCAATTACAAACAAAAACTTTGCGTTAAGACGTGCACAAGTTAAACAAAAACTTCAGCAAATAGAGAACAAAACTTCAGCTACTTCAGCTCTAGAGCTGAAGTTCGCCAGTTACAAAACAAAAACTTCAGCTCTAGAGCTGAAGTTCGCCAGTTACAAAAACAAAAACTTCAGCAATTACAAACAAAAGCTTTGCGTTAAGACGTGCACAAGTTAAACAAAAACTTCAGCAAATAGAGAACAAAACTTCAGCTACTATGCTTAAGTTCATCAATTACAAACAAAAACTTCAGCACACTTGGTTCAGCACACTTGCTACTTCAGGCCCGTCTACTAGAATGCTGAAGTTTTGCGTGATTGCCTTTGCTACTTTAGCCACGTATGCTGAAGTTATGCGAAAAAGCGGGTACACTTGCAATTTTTTTGCAAAGCGGGCACAAGTTAAAACGTGACACAAAAAGTGGGTATAGATGCATGTCCATATATACCTATACCCAAAGATATAGGTAAAAAAGCATAAAAATTGCACGGGGCGTCCTATTTGGTCGCCCCCATTTAACCTATATTCATTTTTTAAAAACTTTTAACTTGTACCCACTTTTTAAATAACTTCAGCCCCCTTTCTCCTCCTGTTTCTCCAACTTTGTTTTCTTCTTCTTCTTCTTCTTCTCCTTCTCCTTCTTCTTCTTCTTCTTCTTCTTCTTCTTCTTCTTCTTCTTCTTCTTCTTCTTCTTCTTCTTCTTCTTCTTCTTCTTCTTCTTCTTCTTCTTCTTCTGGTGCTACTATGGAACTTCAGTTCATGGGATGATTACCATAAATATGTTTATCAGAGCTGAAGTTCGCCAGTTACAAAACAAGAACTTCAGCTTTCGCCAGTTACAAAAGTAAAAACTTCAGCTCTAACCAGTTACAAAAGTAAAAACTTCAGCTCTAACCAGTTACAAAATAAAAACTTCGCCAGTTACAAAAACAAAAACTTCAACAATTACAAACAAAAGCTTTGTGTTATGACACGCACAAGTTAAACAAAAGTTTCAGCAAATAGAGAACAAAACTTCAGCTACTATGCTTAAGTTCATCAATTACAAACAAAAACAAGTTAAAACGTAACACAAAAAGCGGGTATAAATGCAAACGCCCCAATTTATTATGCACATTGATACTGTAGCATAGCCAAAATGACAAAATTATATCCCTCCTCCTCAGGGTCGGCCAGAGGGGGAGGCCACTAAGGCCATTGCTTTAGGCCCCAACTTTTGAGGGGCCCCATTTTCTAATAATAATATATGTGTATATTATTATTTTCTTAAAAATATTAAATACAATGGTATAAAAACTCATAAAATATTTATAACAAAGAGGAATTTTTTTTTGGAATACTGCTTAATTTTTATGTAAATTTAAAACTAAAGTTTATTATTAAAATTTAGCTTTAGGCTATCAAAATTGTTGAGCTGCCCCTACGGTCCTTCTACGACAATGATAATATAATTCTAACGGACCTGAAGAAAAAAGAAAAAGAGGACCTGAGGCTCACAATTGTCACAATATCTATTAGGTTGAAAGAAGGTAAAAGGGTGGAAATCTGCTGATTTACATATACTGATTAGAACTGGAATTTACAGAGAGTTTCACTCATAAGAGTTTGGCCAAGTTAATATCATGAAATCAATTTGATCTATTCCCTCAAAATGATCAGTTCAATACATATAATAATCAGATCCCAAAAAACTTCAAATAAGGGAGTATTAATCTACTTAACTTTTGGATGCTATAATCTAGCTATCAGTATAATTTGAAGAAAAGAAAAATCTTACGCTGAATTTATAAAAGATTGTACTTTCATAAGTGCGTCAAGTTGGATGATCCTTCGATTACAACGTCGTTCAGTTCCTTCACACGAAGCCAAAACCCTAGCTTCACGAGGCCAACGATCAATCAAATAATATTCATCCGCCGGCATCAAAGACTCATTAATCTCCAAAATTTCCTTACAGTTTGATACTGGACAATTCACCTCTGTTATATTATCTTTGATTCTTTCTACTATGTAACTCCTTATACATTCTTCGCAATAACTATGCTCGCAGCTTTTTCCTCTTCTCATAACACTGTTGACAGGTTTAGCATCGTTACAGACCGTACAAAATATGGCGAAGAACCATCTTTCTGTTTGTGTACAAAGAGCTGATTATTGATTTTAACAAAACGCAAAACGCAAAACCCAAAAGAGATCTTGATTTCTCGTTCAGTATATTTTGACGTGTTTAATTAGGAGATCATTTGTATATAATTGTAATTGTCCTCTCCGTTTCCTTTTCTTATTCGGATTCCTTTAAAGGTTCCACGTTTTTTTATTTAGTTTAGGGATCCATATTTTGAAAATTTTAAGAAGGTAATTGGATGCATCAAAGACGTTGCATGCTTGTATTAGGATTCCTAGCCCATGTACTAATTGTAGGAGTCTAGACTTTAACTTTTGTTATACTACGTCACCAATCCCCTTACCCTTGTAATATCCCCTTTGTATCCATTGATTATGTATATTATATGTGTTATATATTTTTTTAACTAAATATGTTATATACTAATATGTAATAATATATATTTACATATTATATGTAAGTGTTTTTGCTTTGCTTATAAATATTTTCCCTGGTATATAAAAGTTTAATTACCAAAAAAAAATAAAATATATTTACCAGTTATTAATTTGTGAAACGGCTAAATTGTATAGATTTTCATTCATTAGTTATAGACAAATATTCATATTGGCTTCTTAATTAGGATTTTAAAGTACTTTTCTATATTGACATATATCTTATCACGTTAATGTTCAAGTCAATTTCTGGGCACCTTATCTATTCCATCAAATATAAATTATCTCCCTCGTTAATCACGTCGTCCGTATTATTCCGAGTGTTATGCGATGACTTGTATTATTTGATTTGCACAGAAAATTAAAGAGGGGAGCATTAGAAAAAAGAATAATCTTTTTTCTTCAAAATTCCTTCTTAGCGGAGGTATTGATTATGAAAGACGGATTTCTGTTTATATCAAATTATCAATGATGCGAACAACAGTAACAAACAGTTGATGCAATGAACGGGTGATATTTTTGAAAAAAAATAACGAGGTTAAATGTTACATCTAGGCCTGTGCATTTGGATCGGATATCCGAAATCCGATCCGATCCACTTTATTTCGGATTTT
>MDKI01080869.1:0-65542 GCA_005239505.1 Nicotiana paniculata
CCCCCCCAAATTTCCGTTTTGAAATCATCAACCAAATTCCAAAAACGAGGATAGATTCATAAAACATAATCAACACCAAGTAGAGAACACTTACCCCAATCCATATGGTGAAAATAGCCTCCAACATCGCCCACATCCGAGCTCCCCAACTAAAAATGTCAATAAAATAGCCAAGCCCCCGGTATATAGCTTCTGCCCAGGCATCGTCGCATCTCCGACACACTAAGATGCTTCTGCAGCGTCGCTTTTAAGACCAAAAATTCGCTTATGCAAAAAACCACCGAAACTCACCCATCACACATGCGGAAAAAACCCTGCTTCAGCGCACACGTAGGTGCGACAGCAGCTCCTGCTTTTGCTCCACACTTCGCTTTTACGACACATTCCTCGCATCTATGATGTCGTAGGTGCGCTAAAAATCCCACTTCTGCGGAGGTAGCCCAACTCAGCCTTCGTCGCATGTGAGACCACTTTACCGCTTCTTCGACCACCGCACCTGCGCAAAACCAACCGCATGTGCGCAAGGTGCGCAACACAAAAACCAACAATCATTCAGCAATGCAACATGTGACAAAAATGAACTGAAGCACGTCTGAACTTACACGAGCCCCTGGGGACCCAGTCCAAATATACCAACAAGTACCATAACATTACACGAACTTAATCGAGACCTCAAATCATGCATAACAACATCAAACCCACGAATCACACCTCAATCGAACTTAATGAACTTTCGTCTTTCAAAACTCGTGTCAAACCATATCAAATCAACTCAGAATGAACTCAAATTTTGCATAATAGTCTCAAATTACATAAAAAAGCTATTCTAAATTCCCGGAACCACAATCCAAATACGATATCATCAAAGTCAACTCTCAGTCAAACTTATGAACATTCCAAACCTTCAAATTTTCAACTTTCACCAATTAGTGCTAAAACCTTCTTGAAATATTTAAATGCAAATCTGGGCATACACCCGAGTCCAAAATCACCATCCAGACCTAACGGATCCATCAACTCCAATTCGTGGTCAAATACTCAAAATTCAAACTTGATCAACTCTTCGTACTTAAAATTTCAAACATGAAATTTATTCTTCCAAACCAATTTCGAATCACCTGAAAACCAAAACGACGATTCACACAGGTCATAATATATCATACAAAGCTACTCAAGGCTTCAAATAGTTTAATGGAATGCTAATGCACAAAACAACCAGTCGGGTCGTTACATTATCCCTCACTTAAACATACATTCGTCCTCGATTGTGCCCAGAGTTGTTCCAAAGCCATCAAATCACCGTGTAAGCTTACCATGCACATACCCGTGGTGATCCCACGTCACCCTACTCCATATAAGTCTTAAATCACCACTAACTGAAGATCCTTAGATCATAAACCTTGGTGCCTAATTTCCAACATCTGGAATTCCTTACAAGACATGAATCTCGCATCTACACCCTGTATAAGTCTGAACAAGTTATACCATGCCATAACCACGTCTGAAACTTACCCGAGCCCCTGGGGACCCAATCCAAATATACCAACAAGTCTCATAACATAACACGAACTTACTCGAGACCTCAAATCACATAACAACATCAAATCCACGAATCACACCTCAAATCAAACTTAATGAACTTTTGAACTTTCGTCTTTCAAAACTCATGTCAAACCATATCAAATCAACTCAGCATGAACTCAAATTTTGCATAATAGTCCCAAATTACATATCAAAGCTATTCCAAATTCTCGGAACCACAATCCAAACACGATATCATCAAAGTCAACTCTCAGTCAAACTTATGAACATTCCAAACCTTCAAATTTCCAACTTTCACCAATTAGTGTTGAAACCTTCTCGAAATATTTAAATGAAAATAGGGCATACGCCCGAGTCCAAAATCACCATCCAGACCTAACGGATCCATCAAAACTCCAATTCGTGGTCAAATACTCAAAATTCAAACTTGATCAACTCTTCGTACTTAAAACTTCAAACATGAAATTTATTCTTCCAAACCAATTTCGAATCACCTGATTTAACGCCATAAGATTTAAAAAAATTACAAAGTAAAATCTTACATTATTTTTGATAAAATATGCAAGTGCAAATCTTGGAATAATTTTTAATTTTTTAGTTCATGTTAAACTAGTTTATCCTAAATTGTTTGTTTATGTTACGTGGATTATTAGTTCACTTTATAAGCTATCTTCTCTTATACTTTCTACTGGTTCATTTTTAGTTACTCTTTATTTTTTATTGTCCTATTATTTTGTAAATTGACAACTTTGTACTTTGTTAAATTTATTAGAGTCTAATAAACTCTAAACTGTGTAAATAAATTTTTTAACGTTTATATATATATATATATATATAATTTTTTTTGTTGACATTTTTAGTTTCTCTACGTTCGTCCTATTTTTTTGAAAAAGAAAAGAATTCAAACCACATTTTTATTAAATTATTTATTTTAAGGTAGTATTATGAACCCAAAAAAGAAGTGTAAGACAAATCCTTCTTGTCGATGCAACCCCTATCGCCGATTAATATTATTTTTAGTTGAACGTGATTGTGTAAAATTTAGGGTCTGTCAATGATACCACCATAGGCGCAATGCTATGCACCCATCACAAATAGTAGAATCATGACACATGAATCTAACACAAAGGATCAAATCCCAACATAACCCAGTTGCAATGCTTGACCCCATCCAAACATTGGTCCATATGAAATACCTCAAGCCACAATGCTCAAAAACAACAATCACGCGTAATTCGACATCAAATATACGAAGTGCATGACTATAACCATGGAAAATCAAATAACACAATATATCACAGCCAGGAATGGCCATAACCAAGGCACAATCAACCATTCAACACCTCAATAACCATTTCACTCGAATTCCGCTACAAGGCCCAAACAGTACCGCATCGATGTGCATATAAACAACAAATCACAACCCCTCGTAGTATAGAACAGTAATACATAGAACATATCAAACACGAATAAAATTAACTCTAATTGAATGGCATATTCCTCAACAATAGGAGTGTAGAATCATCAAATCCGACCTGGTGTAGAATACACATCCTCCTCGGGCCTACCAATTGGCCCTCAAGTCGACTTTGGTCATCCGTAAATGGATAAATAGTTGTCCAAAGTCCTCAATGATCTAACCATAACACATATCACCATCTAGCTAATTTTGGCCACGTCTTCACAGTCGGTAACCCCGAAACAATCTACTTCTGAGAACTTCTAGTCTCCAAATACATAGAACACATGAATCATCGTAGCCGATACCAACTCCACAACTCGAATGACTAAGTCATCTCTCATACATAATAATTTATTCCATGCCACATAGAAAAATCTAAACATCAGCAGTCGATCAACCAGGCGAGTATCGCAATACCAATGAAGCATCTGTAAGTCAAAACACTGTGAACCTTCTGAAATGCGTAGCAGTCTCAGGCAATACCAAGTAGCAATAGCATTCATCTAGTCATCTCAAACCGTCCATGTTATCTAAGGATTCATGACCTTCCCTTCAAAACTGAATCATGACCTTGCACATGCAAATCTCAACCCCACACAACACACCGCATCCATTGTGCCATCATATGAAAAGCACGAGAATATCATTATCAACTATGAGTCACCAGCAGAATACATACCCAATCAGTCAAAAACCTTCCATTTGATCTCATCTATAAGAAAATCACAATACACAACATGCTCTTCATGCCGGTAGGAAATATCCATCTCAAATCGTGGTAGAATGCATAAAGAACTCTTCGAAAACCTTTTGCGCATAGCCAAGCCATCAGGTCTGAATCTCTCTAACTCAACCAAGCCACGCAGGTCGCCAAACCCAAGAGTATTTCCATAAAGCAGCTGTAGAGACTCACTACATCATAAAAACCTAAATAACTGATCATATTCATTACCGTGCTGATCCAACCTACTACCAAGCTATCTTATTTCTCTGAGTTCCTTCTAAATTACCCTCACGTTGTCAGAACACCACGATCCTTGCCCAAAGCTCACCATAAGAGATCCTAGCATAAAATAACACCGCCATAAGGCCCATAAGCCATTGTATTCCTCTTAAGCACCCCAAAAGTACCACAACCGAGACACCCTCTCTGAAGAGACATTAAGTGAATTTGAAATTGTTCCCTTTACCTTTCTTATACTGAAATGTAGAAACCATAGTCATATAGAAATACTGCAAGTCCCGTCACCATCCAATGCAAATCTCAAATATTAGCCAAATACACATTCAAAAAATCCTCAAATGCCACATATGAATCTTAAACTCTTTAGAACCTCCTCGAGAGTCATCCACTCTGCTCGAATCTCAATTGCACCGCCCAAATGGGCCGAAAGACCTATGCGCCATTACCACAACAACACCCAAAGAAGAAACCCTACCTTAATGCAACTAAGCAAATTCCTACTCCGTGCGCACTACATTCTTCACTAATAAAAACTCAATCATTTCATGATTCCTATATACCCATAAAGTGTAATACACAATGCATGCAGAAATTTTGTTGCTTAAGTCATCGTCAAAGCCAACATCTGCAATATAACAAAGCCACAAGTATGCCTCATACCGAAATCAATACAATATGTAACCATGTAACTAAATCGCTGATAGAAGACTCCCCCACTTGGCTCAAAGACATAGATCAAAACACTCTATAACTCACAATGCCCATACTCTATTACTTCCATAATACCGCAGTGAAATTCAACTAAATCTTTCATGAGCTCATGTAACACAAACAGTATAATACCTCAAATCATCTACTAAGCTCGCATTCATCCTCGCTATGGTCAGTTCAACTTTTTCAACCAATCTAAACTCAAATCGCAACACCTATACCCACTGGTAGAAAAGAAAGCCTCCACACAACATCATAAGGACCACTCATCCGTAGATTTCCCCGAAGCTGATAACCCACTGCTTAGCCTCAAATTGACATTTCTCTATACCCTTTCACAGCCACAACTACTACGCAGTCACTTATCTTCATGAGTCTGAACTCATCAACAAGACATGAGAATATACTTCGCTATGCAAATGAAATAACACGAAAGAATCTCTCAAAAACCTTCATAACTCAAGACTATATGAAACATCAAGATAGAATTCAAGCATCCAATAGTCCTCTTCAAATCTCAAGAAAACTCTTCTCATCACATTCAAAACATTTGAACACATCCCGCAGTCACATCGTAATCGTCATATAGCCATCAAACCAGTCACTGAGTCATCAATCCCGCTGCTGGAACATAATCAAACACATAAGTCCAAAAGAACACACTCGCAAAACTAAACTATCGAGCCTAAGATGCAGTCTAAACCTGGCCTCGAGTCCTCCAGACTGGACCATCGCCAAAACACATAAAACACATCTTGAACCTCATCCATAAAATCATAAGCCGTCGATGTACAGCTAATACCGAGGCACTCCTATACGCATATGAGTGAGTGGAAGGAATTAAAAGAGATACGCTTCAAGCTGGATCAATGTCGCACGATAAGGAAAGAAAGATGATAAGTTTATCCTAGATGCCTTATAGCCTCTCTAAGATAGGTATGGACGTCATAATACCGATCCGCAAGACTCTACTAGACACTTGCTCATGACTCATAGAACCTATGAACTTAGAGCTCTGATACCAACTTGTCACAACCCAAAATTCAACCCGCCGTGATGGCACCTAACCTAACCCACTAGGTCAGCCAAATAACAATAGAACACAATATATTAATAATGCTAGATTCAGGAAAGAAATAACTGAATTTTATACAACTCTTCAAGGACAGGTAATACAAGTCATAAGATACAAAGACTTAATTTTACAAAACTGAATATAATATAAATACAACATATGTTTGAAATGTATATGAACAGAATTCGAATCTAAAGCTACCAAGGACAAGTGATATCCATAACTGGAATGCGGGTACATTTTCAATGCCAGCTCTCGCTACAAGGTGTAGTAGTGTAGTAAGTGTACTAAATAAGTATCCTAACTAAGCTTGGTGAGATAAAAGAAGCAAGAACTATAGAGGATATTCACTACCACCTGTGTAGTTCAAAATTTCAACGAGTATAGAATAGAAATATGATTAAATAAGGAAATCTCAGGTAAAACCATTTTGAGTCGCACAATTCTTGGTTTTAAAGTGTTCTGCTCAGTCAACAATCCAGCATATAAGAGAGATATACAAGTAAATCAGGTATACAGTCAAGAAAATTGCAAGTAAAGATGAAATGCAATAACAAAATATTAGTCTGTTACGGCGCGCAACCCGATCCAATAACAGTACCAACTCTCCTGGAGCTCACACCAAACAGAAACCCCTTGGTTTCTAACAATCCACGTGTACACCATCCGGAGAGAAACATGAGAGGGTGACCCTAGGGGGACGGATCCGTATCCACACAATGAACGGACAACCCGCGTGCTAATAATATCAACTGCACAGACAACTCACGTGTTGCACGGACAACTCACGTGCTATAATATCAATATCTATATCCACACAAATAAGTCACGTGCTGCACGGACAAGTAAAGTGCTAATAATATCAATATCTGGATCCGCAAGGACAACTCACATGCTAATAATATCAATCTGCACGAACAACTCACGTGCTAACATCATAATCTGCCCCGCATGGTCAAAGACACAATAACATAATCCGCCCGGCATGGTCACAAGCATAACAATACAATCCGTCTGGCATGGTCACGGGCATATCAAAAAAATTCTCCCGGAGTGGTTACGGGCATATCAACACAATCCGCACGGCGTGGTCACATGCATATCAACACAATCTGCCCAGCGTGCTCACTGACATCTAATCCAAATCATATAACACCGAAGCAAGTATACAAGAACACATTATATGATAGATAAATATCAGATTTCATGCTCATGGACTTGTATAATTACATGCTAAAGTGTAGGCATGTGCAACGTGTGGTATCATAGCTCAAATCGGCAATTTATCATAGATATAACAATTACCAAGTTTATTCAGGAAATTAGCCTCTTCGTTACCTCAAACATGGCTCAAACAGTTCACAACAATGATACAATATGAGAAACGTTATAGCTTAAAGTTTAACAGTCAACTCTAGGCATATATAGCCTAAGAACTACCCCAGAGCATGGACAAATAACCTGGTTCTCGCACATGGGTTCAAACCCCGCACATATGCGCACCCACAATACCTAGCTATCGCAAATAATTTAGGCAACTCGTGCCTCAACCAAGTTTAGATAGGATTCACACCTCAACCAAGCAAAATCCAATACCGAGGAAGCCAAACAATACTCTAGAAACATCTCGCACGTACCAACCTCTGAATGGCTCGAAGCTAGAAAAAAATAACACAAGAACATTAAATAATGCCAAAGCCCAATCGATAAAAGTTGAATCTTTAAATCATAGCCCAAAGTCAACTAAACAGTCAAACCCAGGCTCGCACTTCGCAACCCGAAAAAACTTATAAAATTCAACAACCTATTCAATTACGAGTCCAACCATACTCGTTTCGCTCAAATCCGACTCCGATCAATGCTCAAAACTCAAAAATTTTCACTTAATAAAATTTTAGACAAAACCTCTCAAATTTCTTTTTTGAAATCATCACAACCGAGTAGAGAACACTTACCCCAATCCGTATGGTGAAAATCGCCTCCAAAATCGCCCAAATCCGAGCTCCCCAACTCAAAATGTGAATAAGATAGCAAAGCCCTCGATATATAGCTTCTGCCCAGGCATCATCACATCTGCGACACACTTAGCCACTTCAGCGGTGTCGCTTTTACGACCAAAAATGTGCTTCTATGAAAAACCATAGAAACTCTCCGATCGCACCCGCGGAAAACCCCCCCTTCTGTGCACACGCAGGTGCGACAACAGCTCTTGCTTTTGTGACACATTCCCCGCCTTTGCGATGCCTCAAGTGCGCTAAAAATCCTGCTTCTGTGGACGTAGCCCAACCCATCCTTCATCACAGGTGCGACCATATTACCGCTTATGTGACTACCGCACCTGCGTAAAACCAACTGCAGGTGCGCAACACCAGAACCAACACTCATTCAACATGCAACATGTGACAAAAATTAACCGAACCACAGAAAATTACCCGAGACCCCGTCCAAATATACCAAAAAGCCCCAAAACATAACACGAACTTACTCGAGGTATCAAATCACGCATAACAACATCAAAACGATGGATCACACGTTAAATAAAACTTAATGAACTTTTGAACTTTCGACTTATTATTACTTGCGTCGCCAATTTTCAAAATTCTCTCTGTATATGCGACTTGAAGCTACAGTAATGCCCCAGTGGTGAAATTGCCTCAGCACCGCCGTCCGCCGGTGGAAAATCGTTGGACCACCACCAAAAGATACGTCATACTAATGCACACCTCCTCCAATAAACCCCATGCCAAAATAACACCCCAGTCGTGACAGATACCCAAAAAGGGGCAGGGACCACTGTTCACAAAAATTGCATGGGAGCCTCTGAAGTTTCCCTAGCGAGTTCTAGGTCAAATGTCAAAATTCCAAGCCGTGGAAAATCTTCCCCATACTCAGGCTCACCTCGCCACCAAGTTTCAGGCATTTCCACCGTGGGAATCGATGTCTCCGACGAGTTGCAAATTTCCGGCGTAACAAAAATGACCGTTGATAGTGTTCCAGGGGTCCAAATGGGAAATACTCGATACCAATCTACTCTTCTTGATGAGTAGGATGTGATTGCACCTCCAATTTTACATGGGTGTCAATCACAAGCTCCAATTTTGGAATCAAAGATTCGTGGCAGCGTAAACACTCCTAGTGTTCGACAAAATGACAAATCCAATTTTGGCCCAAATTGCGATCAATTCGATACTGGAAATTCATCTACAACACCTAAGGACCATGTAAACTAAGTTGCAGACCAATCCATCATGGCATTCGATCATCATGATCAGCTCAAGAACCCCAGTAATGCACCAGTTGGCCCGCGACGGTGTTCCGACGATCCAAAATGGCAAAGACTAATACCAAATTGTTTGTTATGCTCAGTTATGATCAATAATATTGCCTCAACAATGATTCAATCGACGCAACAATCCAAAAAACACTCCCAACAGACTTAACTATCACAGGTGTTCGACGAAATACCCAGGAGAATTCTGAAACTAACTTGATCGAGCCTGATGTTTCCCAAATACCACAATGTGATATAGAAGGTAATTGGCAAAGAAAATATCAACTACACTTCCTCCATAGTGATGATCATCCTTTTTTCCCACTCAGTATATCATGTTATTTGAGCCATGTGCCCATGTTGTACCTGTGGCCCTATTGAGCAAAACCACAATGAAATCCCTGCAGCTAATGTGCAAAACACCCTCTCTACATCCCCCCTACAATCCCATGATCCTAAAGAGAAAGGTGTGATGACACCTGTTAAGATGCAGGACCAAAAAACTGGTGAACCAAAGTCCCAACCTAGCCAACAACAGTAAAAAAACCTGTCCCAACCCATACAAATAACCACCCTAAGATCTTAGCAAACTTTTCCAAACATGCCAAGAAGATCCCCCTATAGAAATAAACCTCCCAAGCAACAGTTACTACTTCATCCAGCCCATATGCCAACAAAGAAAACCCCCAGCCTTCTGGAACAAAAGAACAACCCAAAAAGAACCCCAACAATGTTGAACTGCCCCTACCTACAACCCCCCATTCATATACTACAAAGATAAGAGACAGATTTGAGACAGAAAAAACACCAATAACTTTCACCCCCCCTAAACTGACCACCAAACAAGGCATGCCTGCAGTTGTTTTCAAAAGGAAGACTACTTGGTCAACTTAGCTACTATGTGCAAATACTCAGTGGTAGGGAAATTTTCCAATACCATGCCTAGAATGGAAGTCATTAGAAGAAGCTACATCGCTCAAACCGAGCTTAAAGGAGGAGTCAATATTGCCCAGTTCAATGCTAAGACTGTCTACATTTACTTAGACAATGAATATGATCATGCCACAGTCTGGAACAAACAATTCATGTATATCTAAGGTCAAATGATGAAGCTGGAAGCATGAACACCTCTTTTTAAGCCAATGAAGACTCTCTAATTGTGCCAGTGTGAATTGTCATCCCAGAACTCCCATGGAAATTTTACTACATGGAGATCCTCACCCCACTACTATCTCATGTTGGCAAAGCATTATTTCTGGACCTTACATCATTTCAAAAAATAAGGGGAAGTGTAGCTGAGGTTAAGATGCATATTGATCTAACAAAGAACAGACCACACCATGTTTGGTTGGGCTATGATGACAATCAATATGAAAATGAGGATGGTCAATGGCTAGAGATACAATATGAAAGCATTCTTGATTATTGATCCTACTATAGATTGCTAGGGCACACTACTCATATGTGTCTTGAAAAATCCAAGAATGAAGACCTGCAAAATAAAAGGAACAGTGAAGCACAAGAACATTAGGAAAAAGCAACAGGATCAGCTCAATCTCACCACTTACAGTTGAAACAAACTCAAAACAACAACCAAAACTCAGAAGGTCAGCAATCTCAACAGAACATTCAATCAAAAGACAATGCACAAAACAGAACAGAACCAAAGACACTAGGGGCTGACCCTCCACAGGAAGAATGGTAAACACAGAAAAACAAAAATCAAAAGGAGGTGCTCACAATAAGAAGCAACAGGCTGTTTACATAGCTAAACAACCAACCAATCATAAGCATCAGATCATACCAAAGGAGAATCAGCAACAGGACCCCCAAACCTCAGGTATGGCTTTTATCAATCCTCCAGCTCCACTGGAGAGGAGTGCAGATTCTAGTGCCCAGAATCAAACCCATTTCCCTTGCTCCCCTTATTGTTTCTGCTGCTGAAGTTATTGGAGGAAAGGAGATCTGTCAGGAGGAAACAATAGATAACATTGAAGGGGTTCCAAATAGGGGTGGGATTCCTCATGTTTTGCATGAGTGTGCTGATGCACAAATGAATGACCATAGGATTGACCATACCTCTGCTACCCCTGCTACAACTATTGCTAATCCTGCTCATCACACTGCAATTCCGGTGAGTTCTGAAGAGGACATTGAACAACAATTGATCAAAAAAATTAAAGGAAAAGATCATTTGTAGGACACCAGCCACAGAAAGAGCAAAAAGAAGAACAATCCTAGCCAAAAGAAAAGAAGACCAATTCAGAGGAAAGAGGAGGCACTAAGAATTCAAAAAGACTCAGCAGTCACCAACAAAGAAAATGCAGTTATAGAGGTACAACAGGCAAGTGTTGATGATGCTGAACTACAGCCTCTTTTAGTTGGCAAGGAATCAAAAAAGGATGAATTTTTCAATACAAATGAAGAACAACAACCAAATGCTAACAGGAATCCCCAGCACATAATGCTCTCACAAGAAGCCGATCAACCCAGTGATTATCATTATATCCATGATCCTGGAGATGGCCAATTGAATAGATTCTCTCCTTCAGGAATGGATCTTGATGAGTACAGACCAATCCTGTCAAAAGATGAATTAGAAGATGAAAGTGCGGACCTGAATGAAGACCAACATTGTGATCTTCTCATTAGAGCTACTAATGGAGATACTAACAAAGACCACACAATAGCTAGCCAAGGTTTTCACCAAGACATATAGGACCTTCACCAAGAATCACCAGAAGTAGGTCTATTACTGGCCCTAGTACCACCCAAAAATCCAAACACTTCCCGATTTCCTGATGATTAGTACAATCATTTGGAATGCAAGAGGCATCAGAACCTCTGGAGCTATTGAAAGGCTCAAACTTTTGAAAAACTTCACCAACTCTCCTTCATTGTTGTCCTTGAACCTTTTCTCCAATCCAATGCAATTCAAACCAATCACCTCAACTACTTCAGACTCCAACTCTCCATGCATAAAACAGCTGCCAATGTCAATGACAAGATTTGGGTTTTTGGGATCAGGAATTCAGTGGTACTATGCTGGACCATGATGAAAAACAAATGATCATTGAACTCAAACATGTGGAAGCTGATGATCCCTTTCAGGTCACTGTTATCTATGCTAAGTGTAAACCTTCTATGAGAATCCCTCAATGGCAAACTTTGGGATTGAAATCCACCAGTTGTTTTGTTCCTTTGTGTGTTATTGGTGATTTCAGTGTTATAGCCTTAGTTGAAGAGAAGATTGGTGGGCTCCCATATCAAATGAAGAAGAGCATTGCCTTTCTTATTGAAGATCGTGGGCTTGTTGACCTTGGTTTCTATGGTCAAAGATACACATGGTCAAATGGTAGAGGACTCTGTTCAATAGTTTGAAAAAGACTGGATAGAGGTATGGTTAATGACAATTGGCTGAGATCCTTTCCTGCCACCACCATTACCCATCTAGCAGCTGCTAGTTCTGACCACTCTCCCCTCATTTTGGAAATTCATATGAGGCAAGAACACAATCAGAAGTACTTATTGCTGGACTGAAAATGAATCATTCAAACATGTAGTTCACCAGGTCTGGTCCACACATATTGCTGGCAGTGCTATGTGGATTTTCCACCAGAAATTGAAAACTACCTCTAGGGCACTGAGTGTCTGGTCAACACAACAATATGGTGACATTTTTCAACTACCTAAGGAGTTTGAACAAAAGATTAGGGAAGCTAAAGAGAAATGGTTATCAACCAATGATCCTTCTGATAAAGCTGCTCTTCATGAGATTCAAGACCAATATACTAAATATTTGAAGACTGAAGAAGCTATTCTAAGGCAGAAAATGAAGCTTCACTGGTTCAAATATGATGATGCCAACTCCATATACTTTCACAGCTTAATCAGAGTAAGAAGAAGAAAGTTGTACATTCATAAATTCAAAAATGAGGAAGGGGATTGGATACAAGGGGATAAGGCTATTGGTGAAGTTTCTTGTGAATATTTTGAAGAGATCTTTTCTGAAACAGGGGGGGTGATAAGAGAATATATTATCAACTGTATTCCTAACATGATCACCCCTGAAGATAATGCTGAACTCATCAAAGATCCTACCTTATAGGAACTCAAAATGTGGTCTTCTCTATGAACCTTAACAGTGCAGCAGGTCCAGGTGGAATGAATGGAAAAATTTTCCAAGCATACTGGGAAATAATCAATCAGGACCTTCTCAATGTTGTCCGGCCTACTTCAGAGGCAGTGTTATGCCAAAGTACATGACCAATGCTTGTTTGGTTCTCTTGCCTAAGGTTGAATTTCCAAACTCCTTAACAGAGTTCAGACCAATCAGCCTTAGTAACTTCATCAACAATGTCATTTCCAAAGTCATTTGCACAAGATTAGCCCCCATCCTTCTCAAGATCATATCTTCTAATCAATCTGGATTTGTTAGGGGAAGGAGCATTTTTGAGAATATTATGCTTGCACAAGAAATTGTTCAGGGAATCAAAAAGTCAAATACTGGTGCCAGTGTTGTGTTTAGGCTTGATATGACCAAAGCTTATGACAGAGTCTCATGGGCTTTCACTTGCATTATGTTGAGAAGAATGGGGTTCTGTGAGGTAATCATTGACGTGATTTGGAGGAAAATGTCCAACAATTGGTATTAGGTTATTGTCAATGCTACCAGACATGGATTTTTTAAGTCTACCAGAGGATTGAAGCATGGGGATCCTCTATCCCCTGCCCTTTTCATTATTGGTGTTGAACTCCTGTCAAGAATGCTCAACAACCTCACCCATGATCAATTTTTCAATGGTTTCTACATGCAAAAGAGGGGTCCCTAGGTTAACCATCTCAGCTTTGCAGATTATATTATCATTTTCACTTCAGGATGTAGATCCTCACTTCTAAAAATCATGAAGATCTTAAGTGATTATGAAATCACCTCTGGACAGCAGATCAGCAAAAATAAGAGCCATTTCACGGTTCCAGATTGTGTGTTTCACTACAATGTGAGCAGAATTCAACAGATAACAGGCTTCACTAGGAAATAATCCCCTATCACATACCTTGGGTGCCCCTATATATTGGCAGGAAGAGGATCATGTACTTCAATGGCTTAATTTCTAAGGTGGTAAACAGGATTAGAGGTTGGCAGGGAAAGTTACTTTCTTATGGGACAGAGTTACACTAATCAAACAAGTACTTCAATCCCTTCCTATTCATCTGCTTTCAGCAGTCTCTCCTCCCAAGACTGTCATAAAGCAGATTGAAAAGATGGCTGCCAATTCTTTTGGGGGGTCGATAAGGACAGAAATAAATATCACTGGGCTTCATGGTCAAAGATGGCATACCCCCTAAATGAAGGTGGCATTGGGATAAGATCCATACAAGATGTGTGCAAAGATCTGGAGTTCAAACAGTGGTGGAATTTCAGAACGAAACAGTCCTTGAGCAGATTTCTTATGGCTAAATACTGTCAAAGGTCACACCTCATCTCCAAAAGGTGAAACACAGGGCAATCTCAAGCATGGAAAAAGCTCACGGTCAATAAGAAACAGGCAGAACAACATATTCATTAGAGGATACATTCAGGCGAGGTCAGCTTCTGGTGGGAGAACTAGCTTGGTACAGGCCCTTTAGCTCACCATAGAACTGATGTTGGCAGAACAGACAAGGTTCCAGTCTCATACTTCTGAGAAGTAGGGCAGTGGAATATTCAGAGGTTGAATTCTTTAGCTCCTGCACATATGATCCCCCAGATCCTTCTTATTCCCATTTATTTCAATCCTCACATACCAGATAAACCTATATGGACACCACACACAATAGGTAATTTTACCTGTGCATCAGCCTGGGAAGTCATTAGAACCAAAAAGCAACATCTCTTCTCCACTTCCAAAATTTGGCACAACAAGATCCCATTCAAATGGTCCTTCTGCTTTTGGAGAGCCCTTAGAAATAAACTACCCATTGATGATAGAGTTGTCTCATTTGGCCAGCCTACTGTCACCAGGTGTGTTTGTTGTATCAGACCTCAGGGGGAATCCATTGACCATATATTCAGTAAAGGGCATTTTACAATAACAGTTTGGAGGAAATTTTTTGGTATTGCTGGATTGAGAAATGATGACCTCCCTCTCAGACTTCTTTTGGTGAAATGGTGGATTTTGAAAGCCAACAATGCAGTCCACAAACTCCTGCTTGACACCATTCCAGTTATCATTTGCTGGAATCTTTGGAAGAATAAGTGTGGAGTAAAATATGGATACATGAATTCATCTATCACTAGGGTGGTTTTTGCTATTCACTCAGACATCCTTCTTCTTCTCAAGACTAGCTATCCCCAGATCAAATGGCCTACAACTGGAATGACATCTACACCCTGGCTGAGAATGTGAAACATGTCACCACCATCACTCAAGTGACATGGGCTAAACTGAGGTTCAGTTTTTGAAAGCGAACTGTGATGGCAGTGCCCTTACAAATCCGGGAAGAATTGGAGCTGGTGTCATTTTCAGGGATCACCATAGCCAATTTATCCATGCCATAGCCTCCTCCGTGGGCACTGGCAGCAAAAACCTAACAGAAACCACTACTGCTGCCATTGGAGTCAACTGGTGTATTGAGAATGGTTTCACTAGGATCCACCTAGAGGTTGATTCATCTCTTTTGGTACATTGGGTAAACAACACATCCAATCCTCCATGGAATATTCAGATGCAAATCCAGCAGCTATAACAGCTCTGCCAACAGTGTGAGGAAATCAGATGCGCACACACATTCAGGGAAGCAAATTGCCATGCTGACTCTTTGTCCAAACTTAGCCATGATCTCCCACAACTTACCCATTTCAACATTATTCTGGAACCTCCCCTCCCATATCAGAGGCAAGATTATATTGGACTAAATGGGCACCCCATCTTCAGGTACAAGAATACAGCCACCATACAACTTCCATCAAGCATCACCACCAACTTCACTTCATCCAACGGCTATAGATGATCACCACAAACATTTGGGAGCTGACCTAACTGTCCAAAGGAAATCAAAGCTTTCAGCATACTTTCATCACCACAATAGAAAAACCATCATGATAGTACATCAATTATTAGCTAAACTTTTTCTCATTTTTGCAGGAATAGCAGAAATGTCTACATCATTGGTGGAAATCCGATGTGTGGTATTAGCATCCTTGATGCTCATTCTATTGGATATCCCTCAATGTAGATGGACATTGCATGCTGCTTCAACTAGAATTCACCACCTCACAATCACTACCAATAACACCCTAATCACATTCACAAAAGTCCATTCAAGCAAGATGACATACACTAACCCACATACACATAAATGCATCTCCATACCACAACACCTCCCACATTCCATTACACTGACAAGCAAGCTCACCACTCCCTTGAACACCTCACCCAGTGCTCTAGTACACACAAGAACCTGGCAGTAACATCACCTCTCACCACCTTTTGGAACCCAGAAAACACAAAAACCTGGGCACTAAGGCTGCAAGCTCCAGCATCGGGGTAGCATCATTTAACACTACCAACATTCTAGCCACTGAAGACACCAGCTCTGAAGGATCCCACCTGGTTCTTATTTACTTTTCTGGAGATTTCCAACACTCCAGAAGATGATCATGAACCTTCTAATAAATTCTCCACTACACCAACCCCCCCCCCCCCTCCAAAGCACACACAATACCTACACCACAGATCACAGTCAACTATAACATGCATATACCAAATGCAACACTCACACATGGTACACCCTTCATGAGACCATACCATTCTCAGAAAGAAACATAGTAACCCTATTTTTTCTACATCCACAACACTCATATGTCACACAAAATCCTCCTCCCATCACAACTCCCAGAACACACAAGAACCTGGGAGCATGTTTTTATTTAACTGGTTTGTTTCCTTTTACAGGTACAATGGCCATATCCGGATTGTGGATGCACTTGCAAAGTGTGGTATCAACATCTCTGATATTCAATCTCATGGTAGTGCATCAACTTTCTTGGGCATTCCAAAGAACCAATGTCACCTTGGCACAAATACAGTTATGCATAGCTCACAGGACCTATCAAAAGATGCACACTGGCAGTCACCAAATCACCAACAACAGAATCAATCTAGCTCAGCATTGCACACCCCAGAAATACATAGTCAAGATCCCAGTACATCAATCAAAGCCCCATAGTCAAATTAAACAGCCCAATATTTTCTCTCCGTATAGAGTGACAAAATTGAAAAGTAGCCTAGCAGCAGTGATATGGCCACCATGTCATTGTCCGATTGTGGAAAACCACCGGACCAGCCCTAAAATACGCGTCCTACCATTGCGCACAACCTCTAAATTGTTTCATCTCCCAATTTGAACCCAGTTGCTCCAAATCTTCAAAATACAGCAGGGATCACTGTAGCAAATCTTAGCCAGGGAACTTCAAAAAACTCACATCCCAATTCTGGGCCAAATTGCATGATTCAAAGCCGTGGAGATTGTTCTCCAAGTCAAATACCAGCTACTCACCAAATTTCAGCCATCTCTACCATGCTTATCATCGTCCCATATGCTCTGCAACTCTCCGATGAGCACCAAGTGGCCAGAAATGGAGTTTCGATTGTCCAAATTGATCAAAACCAATGCAAAATGATTTCCGCTGGTCTAGAGATTGTCTCTAACATCTCAAACCACAACATCAACAGCCCAATTGTCTCAATTTTGCAAAAATCTATTTCTGCATATTCGAGCATGCCAGGTTCTTGACAAAATGCCACATCCATCTCTAAGGACAAAATTGAGGGGCAATCTATTGTTCATGCTTCCCAAAGTCCTCCAAAAGATAGTCGTCAAGTCAACTTATAAGAACCAATTCAAAAAAATGACGATCACAGATCGTCTTCTTCACCAGTTACACAGGTGGTCGTTAATGGTGTTCTAACTGTCCAAGCTGAGAAAACCTAAGAGGATAGCCTTCCTGCTGCCCAACAAATATTCCTACCACTAATTCTCATCACCACAATCCTCAACTCTTGGCTGCATGTAATATCACTGTTCCATCAGTTCTTGCTGCAGCAGTGCAGTCCAATTTAGGTAATCAAGCTCCCTCAACTGTTCAAAACCTTAATAAGCCAATCCATATTCATTCCCTCAAGGTGTATTCTAACTTTGAGAGACCAAACATTCCAAAAAGGAACCAAAAGAACAACACAAAACCTCATGAAAAAGCGGTGCAACCTTCCCAGCCCAACCCAGTTATAGCCATCACTCCACAGCCCAATGCCAGCCAGAACAAAATCAAACAACCAGCTAATATACTCCCTCCATCACCACCAATAGTCACACACTCGTATGTTAATAGGTTGAGAGCTAGGCATGAAGTAGAGATAGCCCTCATTGAATTCTCCCCTCCCATTATCATTACCAAGAAAGGCAAACCAGCAGTTATCTTTAGAAGAGAGGATTATACGATGAAAGTTGCTGACAAATGCAAGTATGTAGTAGTGGGAAAGTTTGCAAACATCATGCCCAAGATGGAAGCGATCAGGAAAAGCTTTATAGCTCAAACTGAACTTAAAGTTGGTGTCAAAATAGCTCACTTCAATGCAAAAATAGTGTACATTAATTTGGACAACAAATACGACCACTCTACAATATGGACCAAGCAGTACATGTACATCCAAGGCCAAATGATGAAAATTGAAGCGTGGAATCCAATATTCAATCCTAACGAGGATCCCTATTGTTCCAATATGGATTGTAATCCCTGAACTACTCTGGCACCTTTACTATATGGAGATACTTACTCCTCTGTTGTCTCCAGTTGGTAAGGCTCTTTTCTTAGACTTGGCAACTTTTCAAAAAACCAGAGGTAGTGTGGCCAAAGTCAAAATGCAGATTGACCTCACTAAATAAAGACCTAGTCATGTTTGGCTAGGTTATGATGAAGACCAAGATGTGAATGGAGATGGTCAGTGGCCTGAGGTACAATATGACAATGTTCCTGCATATTGCACCTACTGCAGACACCAGGGCCACTCACTATATGCATGCCAACTCAGAATTAGGGAAGAGGAAATGAAAAGAAGAAAGGAAGAAAAAGTTGCTGAAGTTAGTGAATCCCAGATCAGCAATCAAAACAAAGCCAAAGATGATGCAGGTAAAGAAAAAACCAAAAGAAGACACAAGGAGAAAAATCAAAGGCATTGTACAAGACCAAAACATGCAAAATGCAACAGAGCACCAAAATCCAACATGTCAACAGAATGCAGTAACTAAAATATCAAAAGATGAATGGAAAACCCAAAAGAAAATAACTTCAAAGGCACTAACCAAAGCAAGAAACAGCAGCAGGCATACATACTAAAACAACCATCACAACAGCAGGCCAGCAATTCATCCACCATGCAGAACAAGGAGTCAGATATGGCTTCTATTTCTCAGTTGGTGACTCCAGGTGTCCTAGAAAAAGTCACCCCGGCTATAGATCAATCCCTTACCCATAATTTTTATATGCTTGAAAAATATGTTCAAGGAGGAATGAAGTATTGTTAGGAGAAACCAATATAAAAATAAGAAGGGGCACAATCAGGGGTTGGGATTCCTCATGTTTTGCATGAGTGTGCTTCTGCACAATTGTCTGACCATAGGAATGACCAATCAACCCCTGCCACCACAGTTTCAAATTCAGACAAACAAATGGCACAACAGTCAAAAAATGTGGATATTGAGGAGGGTTCTGAGAACCTCAGTTCTGAAGAAGATCATTCTGCTCAATGAGAGCCTTGCTTAAAGGAAAAGCTCATGCTGCAGCTGATTTCCAAATTCAGCCACAAAAATAAAGGAAAAAACCCAGTCAGAAAAGAAGAAAAGCTATTAGAAAACAAAATGCAGGAATCAATATTGAAAAACCTACTGAGCCTCTTGATGATAACCATTTTTTGAGCCCTGCAGCTCAAAAAAGATGTAGTATTGTTCCTAATGAATTAGAGGAAGCCCCTACTTACAAACATAATTGCCAATCCTTCCGTCTCCCAACCTCTTTTGTCTAAGAAAAAAACAACCTCTTGTGGACCAACCAATGATGACAACCACTCATCCAGAACACATAAAATCGTTCATGTTCCTCTCAATAACCTCAAAGAAAACCAACATCTCGATCCATTGGAAAGAGGTTCTAGAGGAATGGCCACTCAGTAGATATTCTCCGCAGGAAGATGAATACAGGCCAATACAATCTGAAGATGACATAATGGGGGATGAAGATGATGAAAAAGGGTCTGGTGATTTCTACACTAAATGGATACCCAAATTAGGACAATGTTGCATCTACAAGAGCTCCATCCAGAATGAGAACCTCACCAAGGATTACCAGAAGCAAAGCTTCTAGGAGTAGCAGTGTCCCACCAACCCACAAAACCTCATCCTCATTCCAATGATTAGTACAATAATTTGGAATGCAAGAGGCATCAGAACCTATGGAGCTATTGAAAGGCTCATAATTCTAAAACACATCACAAATTATCTTTTATTGCTATTTTAGAACTCTTCCTTGACACCTCTCATATCAACCATTTAAAAATCCAACTCTCCATGCACCAAGGGGTCACCAATCTTAATAATAAATCTGGATTTTTTGGGACAAAGAGTTCACTACCTTAGTTACTGATCATGATGAACAAAAACTTACCTTAAAGATGAGACATGTTGAAAATAACAACTCCTTTTTCCTCACATTAGTCTATGCCAAATGTAAGCCAATTCTAAGAAAACCTCTTTGGGAGGTGTTGAGGCACAAATCTACCACCTATGACTCTCCTTGGTGTGTGGTTGGAGACTTCAATGTAGTTGCTTCATTTGAAGAGAAGATAGGCATTCCATACCAAATGAGCAAGAGTATGGATTTTCTTTGCATGATTGAAGACTGTGGATTTGTCGACTTGGGTTTTTATGGTCCTAAATGCACCTGGTCCAATGGTAGAGGGAAATGCTCTATTGTTTGGAAAAGGCTAGACAGAGGTCTTGTGAATGATCAATGGTAAGCTGCATTTCCCACTACTACTATATCTCATCTAGATTCAACAGGCCAAAGTCCCCTCCTCATGGAAATCAATATTAGATAGGACACTTGCAACAAGTACTTTAGATTTCTTAACTTCTGGGTTGATAATGTTAATTTCAAACCATTTGTTAAAGGCATCTAGGACAAACAAGTGAATGGGAGTGCTATGTGGGTATTTCATCAAAAGCTTAAGGCACTTTGCACTGGTCTAAGTAAATGGTCAAGACAAGAATATGGTGACATCTTCCAAAAAGTAAAAGAATTTGAAGAATAAGTGAAGGCAGCAGAAATGGTTCTGGCTCAAACCAATGAAGAATCTGACAGAGCAACACTGCATGATCTTAAAGCTCAATATATCAGATACATGAAGTTAGAGAAGACATTTCGGAAACAAAAAACACAACTAAGTGGTTCAAATAAGGTGAAATCAACTCTAAATACTTTCACAGTCTTATTAGAGGCAGAAGAAGGAAACTCTATATCCACAAAATCAAAGATGAGGATAGACAGTGGATTAAATATGATGAGGCTATTGGTAAAGCAACATGTGAATTTTACCAAGACCTTTTCACAAATCCAGGAGGAGCCATCAGAAAAGATTTACTGTCATGCATCCCCTACATGATCACTCTAGAAGATAATGTTATTATGTCTGCAGATCCTACCTTACCTGAACTCAAAGATATTGTTTTCTCTATGAACCCCACTAGTGCTGCAGGCCAGATGGTTTCAATGGAAAATTTTACCAATCTTGCTGGGACATTATTAAGAATGATTTTCTAAATGTTGTATAAGCTTTCTTTGGCGGCTGCATCATGCCAAAATACATGACCAGTGCATTCTTGGTTCTCCTCCCCAAGGTGGAATTTCCAAATTCCCTATCTGAATTCAGACCCATCAGCCTCAGCAATTTCATAAACAAGATCATCTCCAAAGTCATAGGTACGAGACTTGGGATCACAACTGTGGTTTAATTCATGCCATTGTTGCACCTCTAAGGGAAGGTACCAATAACTTTGCAAAAACTAAAGCAGCTCTCTTAGGTATCCAATGGTGTTTGAATAATGGGTTCACTAAGGTTCATCTGAAATCTGACTCTGCACTCCTAATTTAGTGGCTAACTAATGGTAAAGATTTCCCTTGGTCCTTGAAGATGAAACTACAACAGATCTCAAACCTTTGTAATCAATGTGAAAGCTTCAGATGCTCACACACCTACACAGAAGACAATGTCCCAACAGACTCACTGTCAAAATTAAGTCATGAGCTCACAACACTGACCAACTACACCTCATCCTCCTCTTTACCTAATAACATCAGAGCGCAGATTCTTCAGGACTACTTAGACATACCAACCTTCAGACACAAAAATATCAGGAAGCTCAAGCCTCCCTCACAGTAGCTTACCAATCACCCTTCTTCCAATGTTGTAATTGACTATTTTTCAGAAACGGAGACAAACCTTGTAAAGAAGCCACATTCACATTCTTCAAATCCACTTGGAGGAGATCAGTGGTGTCAACAGATACTCTAACCTTATTCTCTTTTTTTCAGGTATCACCTATAATGACTTGCACACTCCATTGGCAGTTCTCCAATTTGTAGTATTAGCAACTCTGTTGCTCAACCTATTGAAGGACCTTCAATGGAATGATGAAACCATTAAAGTTCTTCCTACCACCTCCTGGAAGTTACCTTCTCACCCACACTCCCTCACAGATAACGGAACCAACAACCACAATAACACTCCACATATATCAAGCACCAGCACAACAATCAATAACACATACCACACACTTACCCCCCCCCCCTCCCTAATTCCCAGAAGATCCAGCAGGAAATGCTTCTCACATCTCCAAAAAGATGGTCCTCAATAGTATATTGCTCAACTCATGTTTCAGCTCTTAGAACCCACAAGAACCTGGGAACAGGAAGAAGAGCTGGTGATCGGGTTTTGCTTCGGGTGTCGCCTATGAAGGGAGTCATGGGTTCGGGAAGAAAGGCAAGCTGAGTCCGAGATTTATTGGCCTTTTCGAGGTGTTGCGGCATGTTGGGGAGATTTCTTAAGAGCTAGCCCTGCCTCCTAGCCTAGCAGGGGTTCATCCGGTGTTCCACGTCTCCATGCTCTGGAAGTATCACGGTGACCCGACTCATGTCTATGATTTCAGCTCAGTCCAATTGGACAAGGATCTATCATATGTTGAGGAGCCTGTGGCTATATTGGACAGGCAGGTCAGAAATCTCAGGTCAAAGGGTATTGCGTCAGTAAAGGTTCAGTGGAGGGGTCAGCCAGTCGAGGAGGCGACTTGGAAAACCGAGCAAGATATGCGGAGTCAGTACCTTCATCTTTTCTCAGCTCCAGGTATGTTTCTATGCTCGTTCGAGGACGAATGATTTTCTTAAGAGGGGGAAGATGTACCGACCCGATCGGTCATTTTAAGAATTTGTGCCCCAATGCCCTATTAACCGCTTCTCCCGTGTCTATTTATGTTATTGGAACTTGTCAGAGCGTTGAGTGATGAAATTCGGGGTTATTTTTGACACATAGTCCATAAATATGGAATTTAGCTTTAGAAATATGACCGTAGCTAGAGCTGTGTGAAGACGGATCCGAAATGGAATTCTGTTGAATCCTTTAGCTCCTTTGGGTGATTTCGGGGTTACGAGCGTGTTCGGAATGTGTTTCTGAGGTCGGTTGTGGATTTAGGCTTGAATTGGCGAAAGTTAGAATTTCGGCGATTTCGGCCGATAGGTGAAATTTTGATATCGGACTCGCATTGGATTCCGAAAGTGACAGCAGGTCCGTAATGTCATTTATGACCTCTGTGCAAAATTTGAGGTCATTCGGATGAGTTTAGACGTGTTTCGGCATCAGATATGAATTCTAGAAATTTCCTAAGCTCATAGGCTTGAATCTATGCATAATTGATGATTTCGATGTTATGAGATGTGCTTTTAAGGCTTGACCAAGTTTAAACAAGGTATTAGGGTCAGTTGGTAGGTTTGGTTGAGATCCCTGGGGCCTCGGGGTTGTTTTGCATGCCTAACGGGTGAGTTTGTGAATTTGAGAACAACTGAACCATTCTGGTTCTGGTGTCTCGCACCTACGATGGTATTTCCGCAGGTGCGAAGGGGGTTCCGGAGGTGCGACCCCAGGCCATTAAATGAATTTTCGCACCTGCGATGGTGTTTCCGCGAGTACGGGCACGCAGGTGCGAAAGGGGTGCCGCAGGTGTGACCCCAGGCCACTTAATGAACTTCTGCACCTGCGATTGGGTTTCCGCAGGTGCGGCATCGCAGGTGCGATCCCGGTGTCGCAGGTGTGAAATATCTGGACAATTTATACCAAAAATCTGAGGATTTGAATTTCATAATTCCAAAATCGATTGTGAGCTCGGAACTTGGAGATTTTCAGTGGGATTTGAATAGGAGAATCATAGGTAACCTTTTCTAACCTTAATCCCTTTATATATCGATAATCCCTATAATACCTCAATCTAATGAATGAAATTGGATGAAAAACCATGAAAATGGGATGAAATTTTCCCAAGTAGAAATCTGAGGATTTAGGGAGATTTAAACGTCGGATTTTGTTGATTCTTGTTCGAGTGGGTTCATGAGCGAATGGGTGTTCGGGAAAAAATAAAGTTTACCCAATTCCGAGATGTGGGCCCAGGGAACTTTTTGTGCGAATTTCCTAATTTCGCGTATTAGCTTATAAATAATTAGCTATTTTGTTCCCTTGAAGTGATATTTACACCATGCAATCGATTTGAGTTGATTTGGGCCACCCGGAGTCGGATACTCGTGGAAAGAGCGTGGTATTGAGTTGATTAGCGCAGTCAAGGTAAATGGCTTGCCTAATTATGTGTTGGGGACTTTTCCTTAGGCATTTTTATACTAATTTTGTTATGTGGACGCCGTGTACGCGAGGTGACGAGTGCGTACACGGGTCATTGTTTCTAAAATCCTATTTTTACTCCTACGAAATCGCTCATTTTCATTCCCATATTACTGTTTCCATCTTAATAGAGTAGATATCTTAAGAGTAAGCATGCCTACCTGTTCTGACTTGATTTCCTCTTATTTGCTACTAGTCACATCATGCTTAGGTAGCTTTACTCTATTCTTGCCTGTTGTTTTTCCTGGATTGTTTAATTAAGCCATAACTGACATACTTCTACTTTGCATATTTAAATTGGGCTACGGACCGAGATCCGGGAGCTTTCCCCCTGTACTGCATTTCATATTTAAATTGGGACTACGGACCGAGATCCGGGAGATTTCCCCATGTACTGAAATGCATATTTAAATTGGGACTACGGACAGAGATCCGGGAGCTTTCCCCCTATACTGCATAGCATATTTAAATTGGGACTACGAACTGAGATCCGGGAGATTTCTCCGTGTTCTGCATTGCACATTTACTGTTGAGATATATGTTGTGCTGAGCCGAGGGCTCTCTTTATATTATTAAATATTTCCGTCTTCGTTAATCCTGTGTATCATTGCTTATCTGTATTTCACTATTTTAAATTATATATTGACTTGTTTTTTTTACAAACTCAGTAGGGCCTCAACCTGACCTCGTCACTACTTGACTGGGGTTAGGCTTGGCACTTACGGAGTACCGAATGTGGAGTACTCATGCCCTTTCCTGTGCATGTTTTCTCCATGTGCAGATCCAGGTACCAGCACCCAATATCGTGGCTAGGAGTCGTCCTAGCAGCAGCCAGAAGACCGCGAGGTAATTCTTCCGCGTCCGCAGAATCCCACAAGTCCCCTTCTACTCTAGTATAGGCATAGAAGACTTGTGTATTTTCCATTGTTTCACTGTATAGAGCTACATTTAGTATAGAGTTTGTGACTATGGTGACATTCCGAGTTTGGGAAGTGAAAGTGTATATGTTGAGCAGCTATGTTATATCTACTTGAGTTCTTTTCTGTCTTTATTTTATTGATTCTTTCATTTTTCCGCAAATGTTAGGCTTAACTAGTCATAGAAACTAGGTGCCGTCACGATACCTTTCGGAGGGTAAGATGGGTCGTGAAAGCATATTCCCTAGTCCAAAATCACCATCCAGACCTAACAGATCCATCAAAACTCTGATCTGGGGTCAAATACTCAAAAGTTTAACTTGGTCAACTCTTCCAACTTAAAACTTCAAACATGAAATTCTCTCTTCCAAACCAATTCTGAATCATCTGAAAATAAAACCGAAGATTCACACAGGTCATAATACATCATACAAAGCTACTTAAGACTTCAAATAGTTGAACGGAATTCTGATGCACAAAATGATGGGTCGATGTTACAAGTACCATTAGGCAAGTCGATTTATAAATCAGTTCAACAATAGTAAATCCAAAATGCATTTTGAAAAAAATTAAAGAAATAAAGAGTGAAAGTTCGTTAGTTTTCATGAAAGGTTTAGATGTTATTATTTTAAATATTCGAAGGTGGCTTAAATATAAACCCAAAATCATAACAGAACAACCACGGGAAAATTCGAAATCCACAAGACCCGATATCACAAGTGTGTGGGCATCTACTATAAATTACAATACTACTACAACATTTGTCTGGAATATAAAATAGACAAGATAAAAATAAATGAACAAGATGGGGACTGTGTGTGCTGCGGGTCGTAACATGAAATGCAGCTTACCACAAAGTCTCCTCAACAGTTGCGCCTACGCACAAAGAAGACCACCAAATCATCTGTCTCATTACCTGCACAATCAGTGCAGAAGTGAGCATGAGTACGTAAATCAACGCATACCCAGTAAGTATCTAGCCCAACTCCGAAGAAGTAGTGACGAGGGATCGACATTGACACTTACTAATGGTCCAAAAAATCAAGTACAATAAAAGTAGGCATATATGAAGCATGGGAAGTACAACAGTGAAAACAAATATAAGTACATTACGATCCTTAACTAAAGAGTAAACATGAAGTCCTCAAATACCAGATACTTACTCAAATGGAATGCAAAATAGCCATCACCGAATAAACGGTCACATATCAAGTCAGGAAGATTCATAAGTACGATGACTCCTTATCAAATATTTCGCATGATTCTATGGAGTCGAATGGCTCGACCCTATAAGAGTGTTTCATAGAACTGCCGGGTCGAGCGGCCCGATCCCATAAGAGTGATACAATATCCTACCGAGGTGAACGACCCAATCCCATAAGAGTGTGATACATAATCCCGGCGAGGCGAACTGCCCGATCCTATAAGAATATGTTACTCTGTCGAGGCGAACGACCCTATCCCATAAGAGTGTATTACATTACACTGCCGAGGTGAACGGCCCCATCCCATAAGAGTACTACTGACACGTTCAGCCCAATCCAATTAGAATTTAAAACTTTAACGGGTCCATGACTCCACTCACGAATATACGCATAAGTTACGAAATTTAAGAAAATTGTTTGATGAATACACACAAGGCGGGAGAAATCAGTATGGGAAGTACAATTTCCACGGCTAATCAAGTAGCTCCTCAAGTATCTAAAATAGCAAATCCATTACTCTATGCAAGTCTAATATCAGGCTATAATGAAAATGAAAGCATTTAAAAAGGCAAGAATAACTCAAATAGTACAATTAAAGCATGATGTGAGTCTGATTCTATCCGGACATAATCAGAAATTCTAGCATACACACAGATACTCGTCACCTCATACATGCGTAGCTCCAAAAACATGTAGCACATAACAATTTAACACATATGGGGTAAATTTTCCCTCTTAAGGTTAGACTAGAAATTTACCTCGCTCTGAAGTTTCCAATGCCTCTCTACTCCTCAAACCAATGTCAAACAATTCGAAACTAGTAAACAACGTGCAAACAAATCAAAATATACTCAAAGACTTGTAATTTGATAATTTATAATAATTTTCAACTCCAATCAAAAAGTCAACCCCCGAGCTCACGCGCCCGGAGTTCAAATTTTTTTGAAGAGAATTGATAACCATAGCACCACGAACTCAAACAAATAATTTATTCTAATTTTCATGTCCAATTTAAAGTTCAAAATCCAAAAATACCATTTCTAGGTTTTATTCGAAAATTCCACAATTTTTACAAAAACTCATATTTAAATCCATGTATAATCCATTTATTTAACTCATAATAAGTGGGAAACACTTACCTTGCACTAGATGATGAAAATCTCCCCTCAAAGAGCTCCAAAAATTGCCCAACCTGAGTGAGAAGTTAAAGAAATGAGCGAAGTCCCGAAATAAAATGAAGTCTGCACGGGCCTTTCCTCTTCACGTTTGTGAAGGCCAAAATCACAGTTTCCCACAAATACTCTTTGCGTTCGTGACCCACATGTCACGTTCATGATGCCTCTTGATCCATGTCTTTCGCGTTCGCGTTCGCGTTCGCGGTCCCTGGGTCGCGTTCGGAAAAGCTTAATGCATGCCAGGCCTGTCAGCCCCATTCTTATTTGTTATCGTGATGTCCTTCCGCGATTGCGTACCATGCCAACCCTACGCGAACGCGAAGGCCAACCTTTCAGGCCTCAACAAATTAACTTTCACGATCGCAAATACTGTGCCACGATCACGATGAAAAAATTCTACCTAACTCTAGGTTAATCTCCGCGATCGCATGTACTCTTACGCAATCGAAATGCATACAAGAAACACCAGCAACTACAGAACATAGAGAAATGGTCTGAAACCATCTCGAAAATCACCTTAGGCCCCCGAAACCCCGCCCAATCATACCAATCAGTCCCAATATTGTATCCAAACTTTCCTAAGGCTCAAAATGCCACGAATAACATCAAAATCACGAATTGTCGATCAAAATCCTTCTTTTAAATTACAAGCTTCATTGAACGCATTCGAATCATACCGAGTCCGATAACACCAAATTCCACTATAAGTCAAATTTAGAAAATTTTAGACCTTCAAAAATGCAATCTTTCAACAATAAGCACAGAATCGCTCCCGAACCATCCGATACTCAACCCGGCATACGCCCAATCCTGAAATCACCTTATGAACCTATAGAAATTTTCAAATCTTAATTCCGAGGTCGTTTACTCAAAAGTGAAACCATGGTCATCTCTTCCAACTTAAAGCTTCCAAATTGAGAATTATTCTTCCAAATCAACTCTGAACTACTTGTAAATCAAAAACAACTACACGCACAAGTCATAATACATAAAGTGAAGCTATTCAACTAACCTTGGGCTCTAAAAAGAAAAAATACTTTCAACAAGCCAACCAGTTCATATGGAAGTCATCACTGAAATTTGTGAAAAGACTCATATCATGATGTTTACCCTTAAAATCGGATAATAATTGAATTTATATGCAGTTTTAAGGATACGTGATATAATTTGATACAAATTAAGAAAACAGATTAATATTGAAAATGACGATAAAAGAATAAATGCAAACCATACAAATTGAACATCCTTGACCTTCGAGTACGATCACCCTCAAACTAAGAAATGCCTTAACTTATGTAAGAACATAATAACAAGATGATAAGGTCTAGAAATAATAATATATTATTATATGTTACGTATTGGAATGTGTGTAATAAATGATCAGACCCCCTTTTATATAGTAGGGGTGTCCTACTCTTGATACAATTCTATACAAGGTAAAAAATCTCATGATTTGCTAATTAATCGGTCTCTCCTTGATACGTTCCAAGATTTTCGTTGTGATCTACAACCGATCGCGGATAGTTCGGCCTTCCATTATTTGGCTCGGCAAATTTCCCTTGATCTTGTTTGGTCTCAATTTTGTTCGGTCCCAGTGTCACGAGCTCAACGAAGTAACTTCACACCTGGGTTCAATATAACTTGAGATCGAGCTTCAACCTACCATGTTTCAATCTTGATTGTTCACATAAGAGGCGAACCTGGTTTTGACTGTATATAGATAGTCCCCTCATTTCTCGGAGAGAAAATGATGAGAAACGATATGAACTTCTGAATTTTGCTTCGTTGAATCATGACGTCCGTGAAAAACAGTTACTAAAACATTCGATCATGATGTAAGCGACAATCGGTTACGGAAATGTCCCGTCGGTCCAGCTACCAAGGCATTAAATGCCTGTCAGTCGTTGGTCTGCCATTACGAGGTTTGAACCGTCATTAGAAGACTATAAATATCCCAACTTTCATTCATTCAAACTTTACATTCATAGCTCCTTCTATTCTTGTTTTTCAAAAATCTCTTCACTCTCTAACTTTTGTACCTAGATTTCTTGCACCTTTTGCAAACCACTAAGTGTACCTTATTAATTTCCTCTTCTTCATCTCTACTCTAAAATGGCGAAAACTTCTAAGACCGTCCCTCAAAAGGAGGCTGCCCCTTCATCATGACCTGCCGGCGACGGGAATGCGGCGTAACCACACCCTGAAGAGTTTGTTCCTGCAGGGTGCCCGACCGTTGCTGATTTTCAGGTTGAAAACACTTCTTCGATACCGGGTCTGTTGCGAGCCAGTTTTGAGATATATATGCTTGATCACTGATGATTTCCTCTCCATGGTCAAAAAGGATTGCAACTGGGGAGATAATCATGTGGTGGTGCCTTCGCCTGAGGAATCAATTACTACCCATGTGGAGGGTTTTTTAAGTGTTTACACTTACCCCTTCCAGTTGGGTCCCTTAGACTCAGTCATTATCACCTTCCGTAAAAGGTAAGAGGTGAACCTCGGTCAAATTCACCCCTCATTCTAGAGAATAGTGATTCTTCTCCATTTCTTTGTAAACAAAATCGAGGGGTGTCCCTTCACCCTCGATCATCGTATGCGCATGTACAGTCCCCGATTCTATTGAGGGGGATTAATCAAACATGCTCGTCGAGCCAATAGGGTCGTATTCTTGAGTATAAATGAGGCTCAGGATCGAGGCTGGATGGGCCGATTCTTCCGAATAAGGACTTTGGACTTACTTGATCCCTGCTGAGGACATGCCATTTCCCGAGAAATGGAACATGAAGTGTAAGCACAACTTTGCCTTAAAGATTTTATTTATTGTTTCTCCCTTCTTATCGGTGTTTTTGTGGTGCAGTTGTGGCTCAGATGCCGGATGTCGTTCCTCAAATCAAGGAGTGGGTCGAGGACCTTGTGTCACAGAGGCTATATTTCGAGCGCCCATGGATGGAATTATCAAGGGTCGGTGGGAGGCTCGTAATCATGGTAAGTTTTCTTTTCTGATCCAATGATGTTTGACTTTCTCCTTGCGTTGTCAAATTCTACTTGGTTTTGCTTTCTTTTGTAGCTCTCCCCAAATATGTTGCAATGAGGCCTCCATCCAATGATGAAGATGTGCCCCTCGAGTCCCCTGCTCCGAGGCAGGGTGATGATAAGAAAAGTAAAAGGGCCCCAAGCTCTCTAGACTTGGAAAAGAAAAAACCAAAGAGGAGGACGATGCGTAAGCCTAAGGAAAGTACCGGCGTCTTCCCATCGGACTCAATATGCCGACTGAGGGATGAGTCCAAAGAAGAAGTTGATGAAGAAGAAGAATATAATTTTGAGTTAGTGGCTCGGGTGCGAACTGCTTTGCCTCAAGCTGGGGAGGCTGCTGAGAAGGCACTGGCCTAGATCTCCGAACCGAAATGGGGAGAAGCTACTTTACCCCAAGCCAGGGGAGTCGATATGGAGACCGGGGTTGACACTTCTCGTACAGAGGAAGGTGCCCTGAAATATGCACTTGGGGCGATTGACCTTACCGGGTCTCCTCAGTTCTCAAATGCAATGATCCATGAGGCCGGTATGCTAGAAGGTCGTTCTTACGAGGGCCTCAGGGGGAGACAAATATCCACAACTTCTTAGATGGGTTAGAATCCACTACCTCAGAGGACGTCACTGGGCTTGGTGAATTTCTGGCGCCAAAGAAGGTACCATCATCGAGGGCCAGCGATTCTTCTTCGAGCCCAAAGTTGGTGGATCGGTTCCCCACCCCGAGTGTTAACCCTAACCTAAAGCTGTCAATAGTTTTTTTGTCCCGGAGAATGCCCGGGTTTTCTCCGCTCCCGTAAGGGTTGCTTACTACCTTCGGTGCATGGTGACCAAAGAGGACCAGACCATGATGGACGCGATGGAAGCACCCTACCTATTCAATGAAGCTCAACATGATTTGAATCGGGTAACTTTGAGTGTCCCTTTATTATGTATCTTAAATTTGAAGTTGAAAATAGTCCTAACACCTTTCTTTACGCTTGCAAGCCTCGGTAGTACACCATGAGACATTCCGGGAGGAGTTAACCCAACACAATACCAAGGTTCGGGAGCTTACTGAGAAGAGGGACACCTAGAAGCTTCTAAGTGAGAAGCTTCACGACGAGTTACAAGCGGCTCGGAAGGATCATACTGAATGGGCCAAGCAGGTAAACCGAGTACTTGACGATAGTGCCAACGAACTGGACTCAGTGGCTAACGATCAGATCCTGCAGGTTTGACAGAGGCTTCAACCAATTGGGCAGCTCCAGGCGCAGGTAGAAATGATACAAGCTGAGGCCGAGGAGTTCAAGAAAAATATGGATCTCTTAGACTCGGAAAAGGAAGCTATCCGAGCGCAACTGGCGTTGGCCAAGGTCTAACTTCGATCTGCAAAAGAGGAAAGCTTGGTGTAGGCCAAGAAGATCGAGGAGCTCCAATACCATCTAAACTTGGTTATTTTTTGTCAAGAGAATCTGGCCAAGGAACTCGAGGCCGCCAAATCAGAGGTGGTTATGGCCGAGACCAGGCTGATGCTAATATGTCCTAGGTTAAGGTTGATGCCAAGGCGATTCAGGTGCAGGCTAAAATTATGGTGGAGCATACAAGGTGGCAAGCTCGAAGAGAATCCCTCGAGGGAGCCCATGCTCAGCACTTCAACATACTAGGTGAAATCGAGAATGCCAAAGTAGAAGAAGACAGGTCCCGGAAGCTGGCTTTTCCCGAGGAAGATTCTGAGAGCTTAACCGAAAAGGCGGGGAAGATCCTGAAGATGAAGACGCTACCCTAATGAGGACCAGGCCACTTAGGCTTTTAGATATTTTTATTTTTTGCTTTTTGCATCTTTTTGAGGTTGTTTTGACCATTGTAGATTTCTATATATATATATATATATATATATATAAGGCTGTCTTTCCCTTTCAACTTTCAAATTTTAATTTTGCTTTATTACTTGTATTCACGAACGCTGGAATGCCTTAGCATAAAATAACTTAGGTTATGTTAGAAAGTTCAAACAAACCTTGCCTTTAGATTATTCTGTCTTAAGGCATCTTGGGGGTTCGATGTTACCGAAAACTTTCTCCTAAAGTAGGTAGCCTAGATTATAGTTTGCCTAGGGTAGCCTTTAGAACTGGTTGTGGAAAAAAATTTCTTTTTTGAAGGCCTAGTTTTTGTTACAGGTTTCGGACGTTTTCGAGCCATGTTAATATGGCCATGGACTTTTGGTTTGGGAGCTTCCCATTGGACTTGCTTTCCTGAGCTATCTGGGCTTGCCCAAGATAACAGTCCCAAGCGGGTTGGATGTGACCTTTAATATTTGGGGGTTGCCTAATAGGTCTTATGCCCCCGAGGCCTAGTGACTTGGCATGTTCGACTTTGTTTTCGGACGGCAGTCTCTGAGTGAGGGAGTGATCATTCGAACTCCGGTTATGAGCGGCCTTTGATCTCGTTATCTCTAGGTGATCAGAGGTGCGAAGTTATTTAAGGGATGTAAAGAGGAAATTCTTAAAACATAAGATGATTGCAAGGAAAGTACTTCTCTTTTTTCTTGTGATAAACAGTTATACATGCGTACATATTTTATTCCAGAGCTCGAGCAATCTATGTCGGCATAGTTCCTTTGACCGTTTTTCCCTTACAATAAATCCTATCTATCGATACCTTTCCTTTACGAAGTAATTTCCTCACTGAAGTTGATATCCGAGGGTAATGCCCCATAGTATTCGAGTTTGATTGTAGAGGAACCTCAGATACTGTTAATGTTATCTTCGACACCGATTCATAATCAGTCTTTAACTCTAAGTTAGCATGATCCACTGTTGTCTCGTTAAAAACCTTGTAGGAAAAAAACATTTAGGAGAAAACCGGTCTAAGGAAAAGGAGTGCAACGTGTGCTTTCAGACCTAAAAACTTTGTGTCGCTTCTTGTCGATCACATGTCAAATCTAGTCGTTTTAGGTGAGTTACATTCCAATTGCTCGGTAGTTGTTCTCCGTTCATCATTCCGAGCTTATAGGAACCTTTCTCGGTGACCTTGAGAATCTGGTACGGTCCTTCCCAATTGGGACCCAACTTCCCGTCGTTTCGATTTTGGGTGTTTAGTGTGACCTTCCTTAGTACTAAGTCCCCGGCACTGGTGTATCGAAGATTGGCCCGTCGATTGTAATACCTCTCATCCAATAGCTCCAAGGTCGTATTCATGGCCTCATCATTTGATTCCATTGTTGCATATCGGAATCTGATACTTGGCTCCCAGACTTCAACTTATATTAGGGCTTCGGAACCATAAACCAATGAGAACGGAATAGCCCCGGTTATGAACTTTGCAGTCGTGTGGTATGCCTAAAGGACTTCGGGCAGGATCTCCTTCCATTTCCCTTTGGCGTCAATTAACCTTTTCTTAAGGTTTTTGATTATGGTTTTGTTGGTCGATTCGGCTTGCCCGTTCCTGCTAGGGTGATAAGGTATCGATAAGATTCTTTTTATCTTATGATCCTCGAGAAATTTGGTCATTTTTATATCGATAAAATGTTTCCCGTTGTCACACACAATTTCGGATGACATCCCGAACCGACATATGATGTGGTCCCAAATAAAGTCGATAAGTTCATTCTCCCTAACCTCTCGTATGCTTGCGCTTCAACCCACTTAGAAAATAGTCAGTCATAAATCAGATAAATTGAGCCTTACCCAGTGCCTATGGAAGAGAGCCGATGATGTCCATTCCCCACTTCATGAATGGCCATGGTGACAAGACCGAATGTAGCAGTTCCAAGGGTTGGTGAATCATCAGAACATATCTTTGGCATTTGTCACATGTCGAACGAACTCCTTCGCATCTTTTTCCATGTAGATCCAGTAATAGCCGACTCTGATCACCTTTTGAACCAATTATTCAGCGCCTGAATGATTTCACCAAGTGCCCTCGTGAACTTACCTCATAACATACTCGGTATCTCCCGGTCCCACACATATTGCTAGTGGGTCATTGAACATTCTTCTGAACAAGGTTCAATCGTTGGACAAGCTGAATTGGGCTGCCTTTGTGCGCAGGGCCCTCGATTCTTTTGGATCTGAGGGAAATTTTTCGGTCTTCAAATACTCTATGTATTTATTTCTCCTATCCAAGTTAAGCTTGTGGAGTTTATCTCGGCGTGACCTTCTTGCACTATTGACCTCATGTGTTGTACAACTGCCCTTGAGTTGCACTCGTCGTCCTCGACCGACGAACCTAAGTTTGCAAGGGCATCGGCCTCACTATTTTGACCTCGAGGTACGTGCTTCAAAGTCCATTCTTTAAACCGATGTAACATTACCTATAACTTCTCTATGTACGTTTGCATTCATCTTATCTGACTTCAAACGTTCCGTTAACTTGATTCACCACAAGGAAGGAGTCGCACTTAGCTGCGATCACCTTTTCCCCTAAGAGTTTGGTCAGTTCGAGACCTGCAACCATGGCCTCATATACGGCCTCGTTGTTAGTCAATTTCACAATTCTAATGGATTGTCTAACTATGCTGCATGTGGGTAGTTTCAATAGGACGCCAAGTCTGGACCCTTTTGCGTTCGATGCACCATTTGTAAAGAATGTCCTGATTATAAAAGACGTCCTCGAGTTTACCAACAACTCTCCTTCGATCTCGGGTATTAGGGCCGATGTGAATTCAGTCACAAAATCTGCCAAAATTTGAAACTTAGTAGCTGTCCGGGGTCGATATTCAATATCGTACCCGCTGATTCTACGACCCATTTGGCCAATTATCCTGAGAGTTTAGGTTTGTGCATCATATTTCACAATGGGTAAGTTGTCACAACACATATAGAGTGGCATGGAAAGTACGGTTTTAGTTTCCTAGAGACGCTTAGCAAAGCGAGCACCAATTTTTCTATGTGAGGATATCTAGTTTCGGCTCACCCAAGGTCCGGCTAACATAATAAATCGGAAATCGCATACCTTGTTCTTCCCGAACTAGGACTCCACTTACCTATATCTCCAATACTTCCAAATACAAGAATAGTTGTTCATCTGCCCTCGGTGTGTGAAGTAGTGGCGGGCTCGATAAATATTGCTTAAGTTCTTCCAAGGCCCGTTGGCATTCCGGGGTCCAAGTGAAGTTATTTTTCTTCTTCAGCAACAAGAAAAATCGATGACTCTTAGCCGAGGACCTCGAGATGAATCTCCCCAAGGTGGCTATTCTCCTGTTAGCCTTTTCACAGCTTTCACGTTGTCCACTACCGTGATATCCTTGATTGTTTTGATCTTGTCGGTGTTAATCTCAATATACTGAAGGTTTCCTGCAAATTCTTTAAATGGTCCTCTGCTCGAAGGGGCTTAACTAACATATCATCAATGTAAACTTCCATAGATTTCCCTATTTGTTCTTCGAACATACGGTTTACTAGGCGTTGGTAAGTGGCACCAGTCTTTTTTAATCCAAATGGCATTATGTTATAGCAGTATGTGCCATACTTAGTGATGAAGGAGGTTTTTTCCTGATCATCCGGATTCATTCGTATTTGGTTGTACCCGGAATAGGCATCGAGAAAATAGAGGATCTCGTGGCCGGCCGTGGCATCAATCATGCGATCGATATTAGGCAAAGTGAAAGAGTCCTTGGGGCATGCCTTATTTAAATAAATGTAGTCCACACACATTCTCAGGTTGTTCCCTTTTTAGGGACTACTACGTTTTCTAGCCATTCCGGGTATTTGACTTCCCTGATGGACCCAATTTTAAGGATTTAGTTACCTCCTCATTTATGAAGGCATGCTTGATCTCGAACTAGGGTCTCCTTTTCTGCTTCACTGAATGGAATTTCAGGGTCCAGGCTCAGTTTATGAGTGGTGATATCCGGTGGGATCTCTGTCATGTCAAGATGGGACCAAGAAAAACAATCCATGTTAGCTATAAGAAATTGAATGAGTTTTTTCCTGAGCTTGGGAGTTAACCCCTTGCCCAGGTATACCTTTCGATCGGGCAGATGTTCGATTAGTATGACCTTCTCCAGCTCTTCGACCGTTGATTTGGTTGCATCAGAAGCATCGGGGACTATGAAGGATCGAGGAACCCCATAATCATCGTCTTCGTCAGTCCCATGCTTGCTCAATAAGGTCGAGGCCCGCATCGGTGATTGCTATTTGGATTCCTATTTTGATTTTGAATCTGACTCCTTTGTCGATGAGAGTGTTGATATTGGAGTTACTTCATCGACGGCAAACATTTCCTTCGCGGCGGGTTTCTCTCCATAGCTCATTTTAATCCCCTCTGGTGTTGGGAATTTTAACACCTGGTGAAGGGTTGAGGGCACCACCCTCATATTGTGGATTCACGGTCTCCCGAATAGCACGTTATATCTCATGTCCCCTTCGATCACATAAAACTTGGTCTACTGGATGGTTTCGGTTGCGTTTACCGGTAACGTTATATCTCCCTTAGTAGTTTTACTTGCAAGGTTGAATCCGTTTAGCACTCGAGTCGTGGGCACGGTTTGATCATGTAGGACGAGTTGTTCTACCCTTGATCGAATGATTTTGGCCGAACTACCTGGATCAATTAACACACGTTTAACTCAAATTTTGTTCATGAGTACAGATATTACCAGTGCATCATTATGGGGCTGCATGATTCCTTCTACATCCTCGTCGTTGAATGATAAAGTTCCTTCTGGTATGTAATCTCGAGTCTGTTTCTCCCTCGTGATTGATACTTTGGTACGCTTTAACATCGGGCTTGGGGAACATCGACTCCTACGATGATCATATGAATGACGTGTTGAGGTTCTTCTTTCTCATTTTGGTTATTGGAATCCCTGTTTCTGAGATGATTCTTGGCTCGGTCGCTCAGAAACTCCCGAAGGTGCCCATTGTTGCATAACAGAGCTACTTCTTCTCTCAATTGTCGACAATCTTCCATTTTGTGGCCATGGGTGCCATGATATTTGCAAATTTGGTTTGGAATATCTTTGGGCTGGATCGATTTGTAAAGGCCGAGGCCATTTGGTATCTTTGATGCGTCCGATAGCCGATACGATGGCGGATGCATCAACATTAAAGTTGTACTCTGATAATCGTGGTGCTTCTTTAGGTCTTATTGGCCTGTCGAATCCGTTCTTGCTCATGATCCCTCGAAAGCGCTAGCCTCGATCACTTCTCCTTTCATTTCGTACAGGATTTTGCCCAGATCCACTACTTCTACGATCTCCATTATATGGCTGATACCGATCTCTGTTCAACCTCGGTTCTCAGTCAATGTCCCTCTTGATTCTATCAACGGCTCTGATTGGATAAACGGACCTGGAAGGAGCCCCAAGTTGGTCGTCTTCAACCCTAATCTTCGATTGATACCGATTACGCACATCAGCCAAAGTAACAGACCGGGGCTTTCTATCAAATTCTGCTTCAACCGTAACGAAGCCACTGAGCTTCGAACATTGAGTCTTTGGGTGAAAGCATGAACAGCTCAATCATCAACGACCGGTGGCAGGTCCATTCGTTCCATTTGGAATCGAGAAAAAAATTCTCTGAGCATTTCGTTGTCCTTCTGTCTTACCTTGAAAAGGTCCGACTTCCTGGTTTCAACCTTGATGGCCCCAGTGTGTTCCTTTACAATAGAATCTGCAAGCATAGCAAATGATTCAATAGAATTAGGTGGTAAATTGGATACCATATGATAGCTCCCTTTGATAGGGTCTCTCCGAATTTCTTTAGCAAGACAGATTTGATCTCGTCATCCTCTAGATCATTCCCTTTGGTAGCACATGCGTAAAAGGTGGCATACTCGTTTAGGTCGGTCGTTCCATTGTATTTAGGAATCTCAGGCACACAGAACTTCTTGGGAATCGACTTGGGAGCCACACTCGGGGGGAAAGGTTTTTGCATGAAGTTTTTGGATCCAGACCCTTCAATATTGGAGGTGCCCCCGGGATTTTATCGACCCTGGAGTTGTAAGTTTCCACCTTTTTGTTATTTTCCTAGATCTTATCCTCCCCCGACTCAATTCGTTTTGTCAGTTCTTCGAGCATCTTCATGATTTCAGGATCGGTCCCCAAATCTCTCTCGTTCTATTTCCTTGAAGCCGATTCGACCCTATGGACAACTTCCCGGGACGGCTCGGGCTTGATCCTGCTCGGTGGGTGATTCTAGTTTTGGAGTTAGTCTATTGCTGCCTGTTGAGCCTGCAACATTTCGAAGATCACCCGTAGTCTGATTCCGCCCTCTTCGACGACCATGTGTGCTTTGAGCGGCTAATCGAACATTCCACGGACGCTGCCTTCAAGATCGATGGCCAAATTTATGTTGATGGCTACATGTGAGCTGACGTCGATTGGATATACAATCGGAACTTCATCGAGGCCATTTTCGGCGTGATGACCGAAATCATTATCAACGTGTAAGGGTGCTGACTGAGAGTTCGACATTTTGGTCGTGGAATCAAAGATACTCCAAAGAACAAGTGTAAAATAATATGTGTTATTAAAGTTTGTACCAAATAATCACTATTATCCCTATCCCTACAGGGGCGCTAAATTGTTTAACCTCAAAATCGGATAACAATTAAATTTTTACGCGGTTTTAAGGATACGTGTTATAATTTGATACAAATTAAGAAACCATAGGAATATTGAAACTGGCGATAAAATAATAAATACAAACCACGCAAATTGAACAGCCTTGGCCTTCGAGTTCGATCACCCTCGAACAAAGAAATGCCTCAACTGATGTAAGAACAGAATAACAAGATGATAAGGGCTATAAATAACAGTACATTGCTATGTACTGCGTATTGGAATGTGTGTTACAAATGATTAGACCCCTCTTTATATAGTAGGGGTGTCCTACTCTTGATACAATTCTACACAAGGTAAAAAATCTCATGACTTGCTAATTAATCGGCCTCTCCTTGATACGTGCCGAGATTTCCACCGTGATCTATAGCCGATCGCGGATATTTCAGCCTTCCGTTATTCGGCTTGGCAAATTTCCCTCGATCTTGTTTGGTCTCGATTTTGTTCGGTCCCAGGGTCACGAGCTCAACGATGTAACTTCACACTTGGGTTCGATATAACTCGAGATCGAGCTTCAACCTACCATGTTTCAATCTCGATAGGTCACATAAGAGACGAACCCGGTTTTGATTGTATATACACATGCAGAATATGCAAGATTTGAAGTGCACAGACGTATTTGAAAAGACCCATTAAAATAACATAAAGGTGTCTCCAGGACTTTGTGGTCTCTAGCTTTAACCTATCAATAAGAAAAAACTTGCCTTAAAGCATATGCAGCCTTCATCCAGGAAGGTAACTTTGAACCAAACCGAAAAGGCAGAATACCTAGTCTTTAAACTTGGTTCAGATTATAAGTTCGCTCTTTAAACTATGCCTACTCTTAGTTAGCCTCTAAACTTGGCTATTTGTTGGTTTTTACCTCCCTAAATATTTATGTGGCAAAAAGTGTGAGAATACGCTCTCTAGAAACACCTAAGGCATAAATAGAAAACACGAAATAAAGGTCAAAAAAATTTTGTACGGTTTAGAATATAATTAAGCAACCCTTTTATTGACTTTATGTGAATAAAACACTGTTTATTATACTTCATTTCTTGTTGGTATTTGAAATATGTATGTATGAATGTATGTATATATGGTGTATGTATGTATGTGTGTGTGTGAGTGATCATATTATACCTACCGGACCAGCTTAGGTCCCGGAGGGGTTTGTTTCCACCCCAGCACTTCAGGATGCCTTGCTCCGATTAGTGGGCCTTATGGAGAGTGTAGCCCAGACTGGCGCATTCCCATAGCACCAGTCGTATCTCAGGCCGGAGGAGGAGCCCTGTGATGACCCAAAAGGTCATCTTGTGTAATTTAGCAAAAACTGTGTTCCAAGTCCCCAAAAGCCTCTGTTAATCTCACCTCCATGTGCGTGCACAGCCCGAGCGCATAGCTGGGAAATCTATATGTGGAAATGTGTTGAACAGTTGAATTTATGATAATTAATGGAATAAAGTTGACTTTGGTCAATATTTTGATAAACGGACCCGGACCCATGATTTGCTGATCTCGGAGGGTCCGTAGGAAAATATGGGACCTGGGCTTATTCCCGGAATCGAATTCCGAGGTCCCAAGCCCGAGAAATGAATTTTTAAAGAAAATTGTTTTCTGAAAATAAGAAAGACTTTTGAAAATGAACTTTGATGTGAAATCTGTGTTACCGAGCCCGTATTATGGTTCCGGATCCCGGAACAGGTTCAATATGTGTTATGTGAGTAATCTGTAAAATTTGGAAAGAAACGGACTTGATTGGACGTGTTTCGGATCAAAATTGGAGAATTTAGAAGTTTATGAAGTTTGAGAAAATTCTATGGATTTTTGAGTTTAATTCATTGTTTTTTATGTTATTTTAGTGGTTTGATTACTTGAATAAGTTCGTAGGATAATTTTGAAGTCGTGTGTATATTTGGTTTTGAGCCCCGAGGGCTCGGGTGAGTTCTGGGTAGGTGTCGGGGTGCAAAAGAGTTGGAAAATCTGGTGTTTTAGGCTGTATCTGGTGTCCAGTCATTTCTTCTCCGTGATTGCGGTGTGTTGCACGCGATCACGATGTCCATTTTGGGAAAGGGGTCAATTTATTTTTCGCGATCGCAAAGAGCCGAGTGCGAACGCGGAGCCTTAGGGTTTAGCTATACGCGATCGCACCCCTATGTCCACGATCGTACAAATCTCTTGTGGGGTTGGGGGCTGGGCAGCAATTTGTTCTACGTGAACGCGATCTCTTGTTCGCGAACGCGTGGATTCACGTTCTTGTTCTCTGCAATCGCAGTCCCTTGTTCGCAATCGCGTAAGCTTAACACCGAGCACTCTCCGCGATCGCAGCTCCTTTTCCGCGGCCGTGTAGAGTAAAATCGCCCACTGTATTTAAAGTCTTAAAAACATAAACATTACGGGATTCTCACCACTTTTCTCAACCCACCTTCTTCCCCACTCTCCTTAGCCAAAATTTGAAGACCTCCATCACCATATCTCCATAGGTAAGTGTTCTTAACATCATTTCCTCTCACTTTCATCAACTAATCACTAGAATCTACGCCTTAAATCATGAAATCAAAGTAGAAATTGGGGGTTTTGGGTAGAGTTAGGGATTTTGGAATTTTTGGGAGTTCAACCTCGTTTAGGGGTCAGATTTCAAAACAAATTGCATATTCGGGTTCGTGGGGGAATGGTGATCGCGTTTTGGTCCGAACCTCGAGTTTGGACCTAGCGGCCCGGGGTCGAATTTTGGTATTTTTAGAAGAATGATGGAAAATGCATATTTAGGCATTGGGATTGAATTGTTGAGTCATTATTGATATTGTTGAGTCGATTATGTCTAGATACTATCGTTTCGGAGTTGGATTCGAGAGGGAAAGCAGTGCTAGAGGCTTGATTGGATTCTTGGAATCGAGGTAAGTGTTTGGCCTAACCCTAGCTTGAGGGAATATGTGTTGAGTCATATGTGCTACATGTTATTATCATGTTCAATGTATAGGTGAGGTGACAAGTACCTATACCTTGTTGTCAAGCATGCCCGTGAGTCATATCTTATGGTATATGTGTTTTTCTTCGATATCCACTGTGTTATGAAGTAGCTTCTATTTTGGAGATTATTTAATAGTTGGAAAAAAATTGGTTGGGAATACTGTTGATTAGTTGTTCGGTTAATTATTGTTTCGATTATGTTGTACGTTCAGTGAGATTGGTTATAGCTGGGTCCCTTGCCGGGGCGGTGATATTTCTGTTATTGTTCCCAGGCCGGGACGATGGTATTTCTGTTATTTTTCCCTTACCGGGATGTTGTAAAATATTGTTTTGTATTGTGGTTCTTCCTTGCCAAATTGTTGTTCTGATTATTGTTGGGTAAGGAAGAGTGTAAAGCACGAAGGGTGAAGCTGTGCCATAATTTATATTAAAATCACGAAGGGTGATGTCGTGCCATGATATGAGAGATAATGAACGAAGGATAATGCGGTGCCATGATATTGTGAGGTAAAAGCATGAAGGGTGATGCCGTGCACTTGTTTTGGTGAGAATGAGAGTAAAGCACGAAGGGTGATGCCGTGCACTTGTTTTGGTGCGAATGATAGTAAAGCACGAAGGGTGATGCCATGCACTTGTTTTGGTGAGAATGAGAGTAAAGCATGAAGGGTGATGTCGTGCACTTATTTTGTGAGAATGAGAGTAAAGCACAAAGGGTGATGTCGTGCACTTGTTTTGGTGAGAATGAGAGTAAAGCACGAAGGGTGATGCCATGCACTTGTTTTGGTGAGAATGAGAGTAAAGCATGAAGGGTGATGTCGTGCACTTATTTTGTGAGAATGAGAGTAAAGCACAAAGGGTGATGTCGTGCACTTGTTTTGGTTAGAATGAGAGTAAAGCACGAAGGGTGATGTCGTGCACTTGTTTTGGTGAGAATGAGCGTAAAGCACGAAGGGTGGTGTCATGCACTTGTTTATTCCCTGTTGTTATTCTGATACTAGACGGTTGCCATGTTCTGTTACTCAATAAGTGTTTTCCCCTTTGTAACCTGGCATGTTCTTCCCGTATTTTTTACTTAACTGTTTACTTCCTGCCGTTATTTCTATTATATATTATTGAATTGCACAGGTGGTTATTATTTGTCGTGTCCTAGCCTCGTCACTACTTTGCCGAGGTTAGGCTCGGCACTTACTCAGTAAATGGGGTCGATTGTACTGATGCTACACCTACACTTCTTTATGTAGTGCAGATTACGGTACCAGACCTGGTGGACAGTGATTGATGGAGTGTCCTTCAGTCCACAGGCGACACTAAGGTAGCCCTGCAAGCGTCCGCAGGCCTTGGCGTCACCTCCTATCTCATTCATCTTTATTTATGTCTTCTCTTGTACTTCCGAGACAGTTGTATTGTTTTATTCAGACTTTGTTTTTAGTAAAAATCTTAGACTGTTCGTGAATTTGTGACACCAGTCTTGGGGGATGTTTAAGGAGATTTTTGTACGAATTATTATTTAAGATGTTGAATTTCTTACCTTCCGCTTTCTCATATCTAATTGTTCTTATATGTCTCTTTTAAAAATGCTAAACAGTAAAGGAATAAATCGGTTTTTCTAGTAACGTTGGCTTGTCTAGCGAGTTCAATGTTAGACGCCATCACGGCCTGAAGGTGGGATTTCGGGTCGTGACAAGTTGGTATCAGAGCTCAAGGTTGCTTAGGTCTCACAATTCACGGACAAACTTTTAGAGTCTGAGGGATCGGTACGGAGACGTCTGTACTTATCCCCCAGAGGCTGCAAGGTTAGGAATAACTTCACATTTTTTCTTCTTTGTCGTGCGGTTTGACTTCTAAATGCTAACTGATTTTCTATTCTATTCTCTCGCAGATGGGGAGAACGCGTGATTCCTCATCTACTGATCAGCAGCCCGATCCTCCTGTTGCAGCTCCTGCGAGGGGCCGAGGCCGGGGCCGTGTTAGAGGCTGAGGCAGAGCTAGGGCTCAGCCCAGAGCAGCAGCACCAGCGGAGGACCCACAGGTAGACTTTGCCGGTGAGGTTCCCGCGCAGGCAGTTCCAGTTTGACCAACTCAGGTCCCAGAGGGTTTCATTGCCACCCCGGTTCTTAAGGACGCTCTGGTCCGTTTAGTGGGCCTTATGGAGAGTGTGGCTCAGGCTGGTCTTCTTCCTACTGCACCAGCCGTCTCAGTTCCAGACTCCAGCACCTCAGGCAGCTGGAGAAACTCAGTCGAGTTTTGTGGCACAGGCAGTTGAGGGGGAAGCCATGTCTGCCGATGCTTTGTGGAGGTTGGATCGGTTCACCAAGCTATTTTCTACTACATTTACTGGTGCATCATTAGAGGATCCCCAGGATTTCTTGGATAGTTTCTATGAGGTTCTTCGGAACATGGGCATTGTGGAGTCCAATGGAGTTGATTTTGCTACATTCCGTCTTTCTGGTACCGCCAAGACTTGGTGGAGAGACTATTGCTTGACTAGACCAACTGGGTCTGCACCATTGACTTGGGCTCAGTTCTCCGAGTTGTTCAAGGAGAAGTTTCTACCAGTTACTCAGATGGAGGGTCTTTAGAGGCAGTTTGAGCGCCTCATGCAGGGATCTATGATTGTTACATAGTATGGGACCAGGTTCATTACTTTGGCCCGACATGCTATCATGATACTCCCCACTGATCGTGAGAGGGTGAGGAGGTTTATTGAGGATCTAGCTTGGCCTATTAGACTCCAGATGGCCAGAGAGGCAGGTACTGATATTTCATTCCAGGAGGCGGCCAATGTGGCCAGGCGTATTGAGATGGTCTTATCACAAGGCAGTGGTCAGGGGTCTGACAAGAGACCTCACTATTCCGGTCAGTTCAGTGGTGCCTCATCTGGAGGCAGAGATTATATTGGCAGAGGTCATCCTCCTAGGCCATTCCACTCGGCGCTTCAGGTATCCCTCAGTGCACCATCATCCCCTGTTAGTGCACCGCCGCTGCAGAGCTTCCAAGGTGGTTATACTGGTCGACAGGGACAGTTTCAGGGCCAGCAGCCTCAGCAGCAGAGGGTTTGTTACTCTTGTGGTGATCCAGGGCACATTGCTAGGTATTTCCCCCAAGCTTCTGGTAGTTCTCAGCATCAGGACTCTCGTGCTATGATTTCTGCACCAGGTGCACCCCCACCCCCTCAGCCAGCTAGGGGTGGAGGTCGAGGTGCCAGAGATGGAGGTCAGACTCATAGAGGTGGAGGACAGGACACGAGAGGTAGAGGTCAGTCCGCAGTAGGTCGACCCAGAGATGTTCAGATCGCAGGGGCTCAGTCTCGGTGCTACGCTTTTCCTGCCAGGCCTGATGTTGAGGCTTCTGATGCAGTTATTACAAGTACGATTTCATTTTGCAGTCGAGAGGCTTCGGTGTTATTCGATCCGGGTTCCACATTCTCCTATGTGTCTTCATATTTTGCCCCTTATTTGAGTATGCCTCGGGATTCCTTGAGTACTGTTGTGCATGTGTCTACACCGGTGGGTGATTCTATAGTTTTAGATCGAGTCTACCGTGCTTGCTTAGTAGTCATTGGTGGTCTGGAGACTCAGGTTGATCTTTTGCTTCTTCATATCGTTGACTTCGATGTTATATTGGGGATGGATTGGCTATCCCCCTATTATGCTATTTTGTACTGTCATGCCAAGACAGTGACCTTGGCTTTTCCAGGGGTGCCTCATTTTGAGTGGAGGGGGACTCCTAGTCATTCTTCTGGTAGAGTCATTTCTTATATGAAGGCTCGGCGCATGGTCGAGAAAGGTTGTTTGGCCTATCTGGCCTATGTTCATGATTCTAGCACCGAGGTTCCTTCCCTGGAGTCTGTGCCCGTGGTTCGTGAGTTTCTAGTGGTATTCCCTACTGACTTGTCGGGTATTCCACTCGATAGGGATATTGATTTTTGTATTGAGTTAGCTCAGGGCACCCAGCCTATTTCTACTCCGCCGTATCGTATGGCCCCACCAGAGTTGAAGGAGTTGAAAGATCGGTTGCAGGATTTGTTGGATAAAGGCTTAATTAGGCCTAGTGTTTCTCCTTGGGGTGCCCCAGTATTGTTTGTCAAGAAGAAAGATGGCTCGATGAGGATGTGTATTGACTACCGGCAGTTGAATAAGGTTACTATTAAGAACAAGTATCCTTTATCGAGGATTGATGATCTATTTGACCAGCTTCAGGGTGCTTCAGTGTTTTCCAAGATTGACTTGAGATTCGATTACCATTAGCTGAGGATTAGGGCGTCTGATGTACCTAAGACAGCCTTTCGCACTCGTTATGGGCATTATGAGTTCTTGGTGATGTCATTTGGGCTAACCAATGCCCCCGCTGCATTCATGGAGTTGATGCACCGAGTGTTCAGGACCTATTTGGACTCATTTGTGATTGTTTTCATTGATGATATATTGATATACTCTCGCATCCGAGAGGAGCATGAGTAGCACCTTAGAGTCTTCCTCCAGACTCTGAGGGATAGTCAGTTATATGCCAAATTCTCCAAGTGTGAGTTTTGGTTGAGTTCAGTTGCATTTCTAGGCCATGTGGTATCGTCAGAGGGTGTTCAGGTGGATCCCAAGAAGGTTTCAGCAGTCAGAGATTGGCCTAGACCCACCTCAGCTACACAGATCCGGAGTTTCTTAGGCTTAGCAGGTTATTATCGTCGCTTTGTGGAGGGCTTTTCATCCATTGCAGCCCCGATGACCAGGTTGACTCAGAAAAGTGCCCAGTTCAGGTGGTCCGATGAGTGTGAGGCGATCTTTCATAAGCTCAAGACAGCCTTGACCACGGCACCAGTGTTAGTTTTTCCCACAGGTTCAGGATCGTATACCGTGTATTGTGATGCTTCATGGATTGGGCTTGGTGAGTGTTGATGCAGGATGGCAAGGTTATAGCCTATGCCTCTCGTCAGTTGAAGGTCCATGAGAAGATCTATCCAGTTCATGACTTGGAGTTAGCAGCTATTGTGCATGCATTGAATATTTGGAGGGATTATTTGTATGGTGTGCCATGTAAGGTGTTCACGAATCATAAGAGCTTACAGTATCTGTTTAAACAGAAGGAGTTGAACATGAGGCAGAGGAGATGGTTAGAGTTGCTGAAGGATTATGATATTACCATTCTTTATCATCTAGGGAAGGCCAATGTGGTGGACGATGCTTTGAGCCGGAAGTCAGCCAGTATGGGTAGTCTTGCCTATTTATCAGTTGGAGAGCAACCTCTTGCTTTGGATGTTCAGGCTTTAGCTAACCGATTTGTGAGATTGGAGGTTTCTGAGATTGGCAGTGTTTTGGCCCATACCGTAGCCCGTTCTTCTTTGTACGACCGTATTCGGGCTAGGCAGTATGATGATCGCCATTTATGTGTTCTTAGGGATAGAGTCAGGCACTGAGATGCCAAGCAGGTTACGGTTGATGTTGAGGGAGTTTTGTGGATGCAAGGATGGATTTGTGTACCTGATGTGGATGGTATTCGTGAGTTGATACTTCAGGAGGCCCATAGTTCCCCGTATTCTATTCATCCGGGCGCCGCAAAGATGTACCAGGACTTGAGGCAGCACTATTGGTGGCGGAGGATGAAGAAGGATATTGTAGCTTATATAGCTTGGTGTTTGAACTGTCAGCAGGTTAAGTACGAGCACCAGAGGCCTGGTGGTTTGATGCAGTAGATTCAGCTTCCCGAATGGAAGTGGGAGCATATCACCATGGACTTTGTAGTTGGACTCCCACGGACTCAGAGGATGTTTGATGAAGTATGGGTCGTTGTGGATAGGCTGACCAAGTCAGCGCACTTCATTCCAGTATCAGTTCGTATTCGGCAGAGAAGTTGGCAAAGATATATATGAGAGATATTGTTAGACTGCATGGTGTGCCCATATCTATTATATCAGACCGAGGTACTCAGTTTACCTCCCATTTCTGGAGGGTATTTCAGCGAGAGTTGGGCACACATATCGATTTGAGCACAGCATTTCATCCTCAGACGGACGGGCAGTCCGAGCGTACTATTCGGATTTTGGAGGATATGTTGCGATCTTGTGTTATTGACTTTGGAGGTTCATGGGACCAGTTCTTGCCTTTAGCTGAGTTTTCCTACAACAACAGCTATCAGTCGAGCATTCAGATGGCTCCGTATGAGGCATTTTATGATAGACGGTGTCGATCTCCAATCGGATGGTTTGAACCGGGAGAGGCTAGATTGTTGGGTTCTAAGTTAGTCCAAGATTCCTTGGACAAGGTGAAGATCATTCAGGATAGACTTCGTACAACTCAATCCAGGAAGAAGCGTTATGCGGATCACAGAGTTCGAGATTTGGCATTTATGATAGGCGACCGGGTATTTCTTCGGGTGTCGCCCATGAAGGGCGTGATGAGATTCAGAAAGAAGGGCAAGTTGAGCCCTAGGTACATTGGTCCATTTGAGATTCTAGATAAGGTAGGAGAGGTGGCCTACAGACTTGCCTTGCCACCTAGTTTGTCAGTCGTGCATCCGGTATTTCATGTGTCTATGCTCCGGAGGTATATTGCGGACCCATCTCATGTACTTGACTTCAGTGGTGTCTAGCTGGACAAGGATTTGTCTTATGAGGAGGAGCGGGTAGCCATATTAGATCGGCAGGTGCGAAAGTTGAGATCGAAGAGTTATCCTTCGGTTCATGTTCAGTGGAGAGGTCAGCCTGTTGAGGCAGCTACTTGGGAGTCCGAGCCTGATATGCGGAGCCGTTATCCCCACCTTTTCCCCAATTCAGGTACTTTTCTATGTCCGTTCGAGGATGAACGGTTGTTTTAGAGGTGGAGATTGTGATGACCCAAAAGGTCATCTTGTGTAATTTAGCAAAAACTGTGTTCTGAGGCCACGAAAGCCTCCATTAATCTCACCTCGATGTGCATGCACAGCCCGAGCGCGTAGCGGGGAAGTCTATATGTGGAAATGTGTTGAACAGTTGAATTTAAATTAATGGAATAGAGTTGACTTTAGTCAATACTTTTGGTAAATGGACCCGGACCCGTGATTTGACGGTCCCGAAGGGTCCGTAGGAAAATATGGGACCTGGGCGTACGCCCGGAATCGAATTCCGAGGTCCCAAGCCCGAGAAATGAATTTTTAAAGAAAATTGTTTTTTGAAAATAAGAAAGACTTTTGAAAATGAACTCTGATGTGAAATCTGTGTTACCGAGCCCGTATTATGGTTCCGGATCCCGGAACAGGTTCAATATGTGTTATGTGAGTTATCTGTAGAACTTGGAAAGAAACGGACTTGGTTGGACGTGTTTCGGATCAAAATTGGAGAATTTAGGAGTTTATGAAGTTTGAGAAAATTCTATGGATTTTTGAGTTTAATTCATTTTTTTTGATGTTATTTTAGTGGTTTGATTACTCGAATAAGTTCGTAGGATGATTTTGAAGTCATGTGTATATTTGGTTTTGAGCCCTGAGGGTCGGGTGAGTTCCGGGTAGGTGTCGGGGTGCAAAAGAGTTGGAAAATCTGGTGTTTTAGGCTGTATCTGGTGTCCAGTGATTTCTTCTCCGCGATCGCGGTGTGATGGATGCGATCGCGATGTCCATTTTGGGAAGGGGGTCAATTTTCTCTGCGCGATCGCAAAGAGCCGAGTGCGAACGCGGAGCCTTAGGGTTTAGCTCTACGTGATCGCACCCCTATGTTCGCGATCGTGTAAGTCCCTTGTGGGGTTGGGGGCTGGGCAGCAATTTGTTCTACGCGAACGCGATCTCTCATTTGCGATCGATTAGGTTCACGTTCTTGTTCTCTGCGATCGCAGTCCCTTGTTCGCGATCGCGTAAGCTTAACACCCAGGAATCTCTGCGATCGCAGCTCCTTTTCCGCGATCGCGTAGAGTAAAAATCGCCCAGTGTATTTAAAGTCTTAAAAACAGAAACATTACGGGATTCTCACCACTTTTCTCAACCCACCTTCTTCCCCACTCTCCTTAGGCGAAATTTGAAGATCTTCATCACCATATCTCCATAGGTAAGTGTTCTTAACATCATTTCCTCTCACTTTCATCAACTAATCACTAGAATCTAGGCCTAAAATCATGAAATCAAAGTAGAAATTGGGGATTTTGGGTAGAGTTAGGGCTTTTGGAATTTTGGGGAGTTCAACCTCGTTTAGGGGTCGAATATCAAAACAATTTGTATATTCGGGTCCGTGGGGGAATGGGTGATCGGGTTTTGGTCCGAACCTCGAGTTTGGACCTAGCGGCCCGGGGTCGAAATTTGGTATTTTGGAAGAATGATGGGAAATGCATATTTAGGCGTTGGGATTGAATTGTTGAGTCATTATTGATATTGTTGAGTCGATTATGTCTAGATACGATCGTTTCGGAGTTGGATTCGAGAGGGAAAGCAGTGCTAGAGGCTTGATTGGATTCTTGGAATCGAGGTAAGTGTTTGGCCTAACCCTAGCTTGAGGGAATAGGTGTTGAGTCATATGTTCTACATGTTATTATCATGTTCAATGTATAGGTGAGGTGACGAGTACCTATACCTTGTTGTCAAGCATGCCCGTGAGTCATATCTTATGGTATATGTGTTTTTCTTTGATATCCACTGTGTTATGAAGTAGCTTCTATTTTGGAGATTATTCAATTGTTGGAAAATACTTGGTTGGGGATACTGTTGATTAGTTTTTCGGTTAAGGATTGTTTCGGTTATGTTGTACGTTCAGTGAGATTGGTTATAGAGGGGTCCTTGTCGGGGCGGTGATATTTCTGTTATTGTTCCCAGGCCGGGACGATGGTATTTCTGTTATTGTTCCCTTGCCGGGATGTTGTAAAATATTGTTTTGTATTGTGGTTCTTTCTTGCCAAATTGTTGTTCTGGTTATTGTTGGGTAAGGAAGAGTGTAAAGCACGAAGGGTGATGCCGTGCCATGATTTATATTAAAATCACGAAGGGTGATGTCGTGCCATGATATGAGAGATAATGCACGAAGGATAATGCGGTGCCATGATATTGTGAGGTAAAAGCACGAAGGGTGATGTCGTGCACTTTTTGGTGAGAATGAGAGTAAAGCACGAAGGGTGACGTCGTGCACTTGTTTTGGTGAGAATGATAGTAAATCACGAAGGGTGATGTCGTGCACTTGTTTTGGTGAGAATGAGAGTAAAGCACGAAGAGTGATGTCGTGCACTTGTTTTGTGAGAATGAGAGTAAAGCACAAAGGGTGATGTCGTGCACTTGTTTTGGTTAGAATGAGAGTAAAGCACGAAGGGTGATGTCGTGCACTTGTTTTGGTGAGAATGAGAGTAAAGCATGAAGGGTGGTGTCGTGCACTTGTTTATTGCCTGTTGTTATTCTGATACTAGGCGGTTGCCATGTTCTGTTACTCAATAAGTGTTTTCCCCTTTGTACCCTGGCATGTTCTTCCGTATTTTTTACTTAACTGTTTACTTCCTGCCGTTATTTCTATTATATATTATTGAATTGCACAGGTGGTTATTATTTGTCGTGTCCTAGCCTCGTCACTACTTCGCCGAGGTTAGGCTCGTCACTTACTCAGTACTATGGGGTCGGTTGTACTGATGCTACACCTGCACTTCTTTATGTTGTGCAGATTACGGTACCGGACCCGGTGGACAGTGATCGAGGGAGTGTCCTTCAGTCCACAGGCGACACTAAGGTAGCCCTGCAAGCGTCCGCAGGCCTTGGCGTCACCTCCTATATCATTCATCTTTATTTATGTCTTCTCTTGTACTTCCGAGACAGTTGTATTGTTTTATTCAGACTTTGTTTTTAGTAAAAATCTTAGATTGTTCGTGAATTTGTGACACCAGTCTTGGGGGATGTTTAAGGAGATTTTTGTACGAATTATTATTTAAGATGTTGAATTTCTTACCTTCCGCTTTCTCATATCTAATTGTTCTTATATGTCTCTTTTAAAAATGCTAAACAGTAAAGGAATAAATCGGTTTTTCTAGTAACGTTGGCTTGTCTAGCGAGTTCAATGTTAGATGCCATCATGGCCTGAAGGTGGGATTTAGGGTCGTGACAATCCCAGACTCCTGCTACTCACACTCCGGAACAGATGGCTCCCCAGTTTCAGACTCCAGCAGCTTATCCAGTTGGAGTAGTTCAGTCGGTTGCTCCGGCACAGCCGGGTGATGGGTCAGCTATGTCTTCTGAGACCTTATGGAGATTGGATAGGTTTACCAAACTCTTTCCAGTTTGTTTCAGTGGTGCAACCTTAGAGGATCCCCAGGAGTATCTTGACATCTGTCACGAGGTTCTTTGGAACATGGGTATATTGGAGACCAATGGCCGCACAAGAGTATAGAAAAATTGAAAAATCAATTGAAATAAGGTATGAGTTAATTGTCACATAGTCTATTGTGTATTTTTTCTTTTTTTAGGCCAAATTTTCTTCTTAAATTGGCTGGAACCCCATTCTAGCCAAATAAAAGAAGTTTTAACCAAAATAATAATGTACCAACTATGTATTTCTTGTTATTTCTTCTTAAGATGCATTGACTATTTACTTTAACCGTATATTATTGCAAGCCAAATTAGTAAAATAAACTTGGCTAGAGCTCTATTATATTTGGAAATTTACTTAAATATGCTTAATTATAAACATATTCATCACTTTTATAGCGGTTCCTTTTTTATAACTTATCCTATATATAATTATCAATTGCATATAAAGTAATGTGTTAAGCTCCAATCTTTCTTATTTTGTCTTCCTCTTCTTCCTTCCCCAAATTCAAATTTCTTCAACCAAAATTGAATACATCATAAGGACTGAGTAAGTTCTTATGGTGTAATTAGCTAAGAGCTTAAAGTCCATATGACAACTATTTAAGTTTCTTAACTTTGAATTTAAGAATTGACTTCTGTAAAATTATTATTTATTTGTTTGGGTATTGTTGCAAATAATTAAAAATATTCTTTAAACTTTATATCTCAATTTTGTGGGAATTTGATGAAGATTAAAGTTGGTTTGGCTGAAATTTCATATTGAATTGAAACTAGGAGAGGAAGAACAATATTGTATAAATATTTTGTATGTTATTTGTAAGCAAAATACATAAAATTTCATCTCACCTTATCGTCAAATTTCTCTTACACACCAATTGGCTACGAGAATAAATTTACATACCTAAACCTTTTAAAAGTGTGTCTATTTTATACTACTTTTTGCCCGCTCCCCCCTCTCCTCACTCCATGTTTCGTCTCCCCTCCTCCTGTTTCGTCTTCTTCCTCGATGCAATCTCCTCCTATTATATTCTGCGCTTTTTTTGTTGCTCAAGATTAAAAAAAAAATTCCCTTTCTTTTGGCTCATCATTATTGACTTTGGTAAAAAGGAAAAGATAATGACAGAAAAGAAGGGATGGTCAAAACTGAATTTTAGGTGAAACTTCGGTGGTGCATTTTTTTATGTATGTTATTTGCGTGTATCTATTTGGATGTTGAAGCTAATGATTTTGTGGAAACTATGGTGGAGCATTTCTTACAAAGAAGAAGCAGTTGCAATAGTGGAGAAAGTGGTGTCGTGATTGCTCCCATGGTGGTATAGAATTTTTTTTAGTTGGTTCTTTTATTTATTCATTTTAATTATTTTATTTTATTCCTATGTTAATCTACGTGTCATTATCTTATTGTTGCGTGACATTACACTTATTTGTAAAGAATGGTCAAACACAAAACTGATGTGTCATAAACACATTTTTAAAATGATTGAGGGTGTAAAATTACTCTCGTGGTCAATAAGTGTGTAAAAGAAATTTACCTACAAGTTCAGATGACATTTTATGTAATTTGCCTTTAATGTATCACTAGCCATATAATGACATATTGTAACGACCCGGTCGGTCATTCCGAGAATTATAGCTCTATTTTCCCCATTTCTGCTTCTTTATGTGTTATTCAGCCGTATTGTATTGTATCGGGTTGGTTTGTTCGGGTCCAGAGTGGTTTTGGAGTAGAATGAGACACTTAGTCTTTTATTAGAGAGCTTAAGTTGGAAAAAATCAACCGGATGTTGACTTATGTGTAGACAATCTTGGATATAGATTTTTATGATTCTGTTAGCTCTGTTAGGTGATTTCGGACTTAGGAGCGCGTCCGAAATGTGATTGGAGGTCCGTGATAGAATTAGGCTTGAATTGGCGAAAGTTAAAAATTTGGCAATTTTGGTCGGCAATGAAATATTTGATATCGGGGTCGGAATAGAATTTCGGAAGTTAGAGTAGGTTCATAGTGTCATTTGTGACGTGTGTGTAAAATTTGAGGTCATTCGGACGTGGTTTGGTAGGTTTCGGCGTCGTTTCCGGAATTTGGAAGTTTAGAAGTTCTTAGGCTTGAATCCGAGGATAATTTGGTGTTTTGATGTTTTTTTGAGTGTTTTGAAGGTTCAACTAAGTTTGTATATTGATATATGACTTGTTGGTATTATTGGTTGAGGTCCCGAGGGCCTCGGGTGTGTTTCGGGTGGTTAACGAATTGATTTTTGGGTGTTGAGAGTTGTTGATTCTGCTGGTGTTGAGTCTGCTGGTGTTTTCCACAATTGCGGATGGGGAGCCGCAGGTGCGAGGTCGTAGGTGCGTGTGGAAGTTTGCAGGTGCGGACGGAGTTGATGTAGGCTGGGTCATAGCGGAGGTTGCATCTGCGGCTCCACATATGCGGATAGGTGCCCGCAAAAACAGAAGTGAGGAGGTCGAGCAGCGTCCGCAGGTGCGAGGATGCGGATATGAAGCGTAGGTGCGAAGTTGGGGGATTTAATGATTTTTCGCAGGTGCGGAGATTCTTGCGCAGATACGGCACTGCAGGTGCAAAAGACCTGGGCAGAAAGTATAAATAGCACACTTCACGAATTTTGGTTCATTTCCACCATTTTTCAATTAGTTTTTGGAGCTTTTGGAGTGATTTTGAAGGGAGATTCAAGGGGTTTTCAATGAAGTAAGTTTATTGATCTAATACTCGTATATATGGTGTTTTTTCGTTGTTTTATCATTAATTAGTGGAAATTAGGGGTGAAAATGAGGGGTTAAGGCTTGGGATTTTGGAGAGTTTGATGGGAGGAATTGAGGGATCAAACAGAGTCGGATTTTGATAAATTTAGTATGTATGGACTCGTGAGTGAATGGGCTTTCAAGTTTTGTATTTATTGTCGGGTTTCGAGACGTGGGTCGGGGGACCGAAGTTGAGCCAATTTCGGGTTTGGGGTCTAATTTGATAGTTTTCCTTGTGGAATTCATTCCTTTAGCATAAATTGATGGTATTGTACTGATTGTGAATAGATTCAGAGCATTTGGATGCCGAATCGAGGGGCAAGAGCGTTGCAGAGTAGGGATTTGATCGGTTTGAGGTAAGTAACGATTGTAAATCTAGTCCTAAGGGTATGAAACCCCGAATTTTGTGTCATGTGACTATTTTGAGGTGACGCACATGCTAGGTGACGGGCGTGTGGGCGTGTACCATTGGGGATTGAGATTTGGTCCGTCCCGTAGCAACTGTAAAGTTGCATATTTGTTGAAACTATATAATACTTTATACTTATGTGTTTTAGAAAGAATTTCTGTAAATTGGGCTGGATGCCATGTCTAGGCCTTATGCCAGTGTTGTTTTGACCCTTAGAGGTCTTTTCTTGCTATTCTCTCATTGTTTTTGATTGAAAATCTATACTCAGTCATGTCATACATATTTACTGCATAGTTCAGCCTCTTTTACTCTATTTTGATGCATCATATAAATGTTGTTGACTGAATATTTTGATTCCTGAGAGCCCGAGGGGATGGAGAGGTTTATGACTGAGTGAGGCCGAGGGCCTGATTTGTGAGGATATTTTGGGATCAGGCTGCATGCCGCAACATGCTTGATATAGGCCGAGTTCCTCGTTGATTTATGTCATGATTTGGCTTGATATAATGCTTAGGCTGAAGGAGCCCCTCCGGAGTCTGTACACACCCCAGCGCAGGTACCTACTGAGTGCGAGTGCTGAGTGACTGGGAGGCATGAGTGATGGTGAGGTTTGCCTGAGGGGCTGTATACGAGTGACTATGAGGTTTGCCCGAGGAGCTGTATATGAGTGATGTTTTGCCCGAGGGGATGATTATAATTTCATCATTTTTGCTCACCTTTGCATTGAGCCTTTGTTTGAAAACTGTTGAAAGATGTCTTCAAACGATTTTACTGGAACTGGATTTAAACGAGTTGTTTTGATACAAACTCTGGTTTTAAAAGCATGTCGTATTTTATTGAATTTTTGTGATATGAACCTTACTTGCATTATTGCTCGTCACTACTTCTCAGTCTTTATTTACTGTTGTTATTTACTGAGTTGGCGTACTCACGTTACTCTCTGCATCTTGTGTGCAGATCCAGGCGTATCTGGACACAGTAACAGCTGTTGACTATTCCAGTTGCAGCTTTCTCGGAGATAGCAAGGTAGTTGTCTGGCGATCGCAACCCTGCTCTTCTCCTTCTTATCTTCCTTTAGCTGTTTTTAGTTACTTTCCAGACTATGTTAGTCTCGATATTGTCAGACAAATTGTAGTAGATGCTCATGACTAGCGACATCCCGATGTCGGGCTTTTCTTTTCTGCACTTTTGTTTTGATTTGAACTTCTTTATAAATGTTTATTATTAAAAAGCTTGAAATTATCTTTGAAATAAAAATATCGTTTTGTTTTGGTAATGTGTCGGCTTGCCTAGTATCACGATAGGCACTATCACGGCAGAGTTAGATTTGAGTCGTGACACATATACATGAGATATAAAGTTGCATGCTACAATAATTTTGCAAGCATATGTAAGTTGTATGTTTTAGCTGCTGACTGGTGAGTTTGAAATGAGAAGCTTGAAGTTCTATACTGTTGAATTTGTGTTGATCGTATAACTGCTATAAAAAATTCCGAACTGAAATTTTAAGAAAGGGATCTATGGCTGTAAACGTGACCCCAAGCTGAGGTAAACCTTGTTAGATAGAGAAATACACAGATCTATTAAAAGGTAAACCTGAAATCCAAGTGATTCACGTTGATTTGATGTTGGGAAGCTTGGAGTTCAAAAGTTGAGTTCTCAAAAACTATTAAAAATACTTTAAGAAGCTTATGTCTAAACTTTTGGGCAATTTAGTGAAGATGTTGAGTGGGTTTAGCGGGATGTTCCAAGGCTGAAGAAGGAAGAAGAAAAATATTGCAATTTGCTGGATTGTATATATTTTATAAACGATTCTAGCTACTTGAAAACCTAAAAACCAAGCTAAAACGGGTAAATATTGTCCTATTTTTGTACCTATAGGAAATAATCTCAATATGTTTAACCAAATAAAAAAGGTATAGCCAAAATAATAAAATTTACAACTGTGTGCTTATTTTTTATTTCTTGTTTAGATGCAATGGCTATTTACTTCAACTTTGTATCTTTTTCTTTTTGATATTTGTGATGTCCCACCAGCTTGTGCGCACCTCGACTAGTTCAAGGGGATACCTGTCACCTCTCACTAGTAATAAGTACTAGGTAACATGTCCATCAATGCTTGAACAAATAGAAAGAAATCACCTAATATTTTACCTCCATTAAGATTGAATATGAGACCTTATGATTCCTCCCACTTCATTGACTAGTAGGCAACGTCCTTGGCTTCAAGTTCTGACGGTATATTTACTTTTATTTTTTTTTAGATGCAACGACTATTTATCCCAAATGTGTAATTCTTCTTAGTCGGACCAAATTTACAAAAACAATTACTTGGATCTTCATTATTTTTAGCCAAATAATAAAATTTTGCATAAATAATGGAGTTTCAGCAATATTTTTATAAATTTAAACAGAAAAAGATTATCTAAAAAATTAGTGAATTAAAAAAGTGCAAAAATATATACTCCCTCTATTTGAATTTTTACGGAGTACGATAGCCAAATTGATAGTCAACAATTTAAAATATTTAAAAATATTTGTAAAAAACATGATCAAGAAAAATCCTATTTTACTCCCTGTACAGAAATAAGTTCATTCTTTTTTAAACGAAAGGAGTATTATTTTTAAAAGATGCCACGTGGTCAACAAAATCCACATGACAAGCAAGTGTATGCCACTCCACTAGGATGAAATCGTTTAAGGGTAAATGCTTTCAAATATCCAAGCGTAAAAGGATAACGAGGACTACGAATAGTTTGAGGAGGGAACTAATAATCCGAGCCAAGTTACGGGTGTTCTTAAGCATTCCACCAAAAATTAAATAAATAAATAAAGTAAAACTAATCAAGATCAATATAAAGCTAAACATCTAGAGTCGAATTGAGTTGCAGCTTTGGCTCAACCCAGAATACGAGCTAAAGGAGTAAAAGCGAGCCTATTTTATATGCTTTCCTTTTTTAGTTTATAAGACCCTGCAGTTGTGGCTGTAATTGTTACTAATAGTATATACTTCAGTTGTAAACTGAAATATTGCTCATAATCCAAATCCTCCACAACTATAATTCATCAAGGAAAATAGAGTAGCACCGTCAATACATCATATCATGAAAAGGTTAGATGAAATCGACGGGGCTACATTCCCAAACTTCAAATACATGAAAAATTAACTGTTAGGATCTGTACAAGTAGATGCAAATGAAACTTTCTGGCTTTCCTGGGCACTGGCAAATGACAATAAAGGACCTCTGCCCATTGGAAACATGTGTAGAACAAAGGAAACATTAGGCAGAGAAAGGTATGCTTTAAGCACATAAAGCCCAAGGAAGAAGCAGAACTCAAACCTGCAATGTCCTCATATCGATCGAACCTTCACAATCAGTGAAGAATTGCTTCGGCAGATACTTGACTTACAAGGCAGGATTCAAGGTTAAAAGAAATAGAAAGTTGCAATCAGCACAGAAGGCAATGATGAAGCACCATTTAATAGATGCTTCCTGACGTTGAACCAGAGTGATTAATCAAGAACCGGCCCCTTTTTATCTCACTCGTCGAATCCACCTGCACTCTCAAATGACAAAGGCAAAATAAGGTAAGGTGATAACCACAAGCATATTCTGATGAGTGGAACCACTCAGTCTGTAACTAAAGAAAAGAAAAGTGAAAAGACCACTAAACCTGCAAGTTCTTCCATAAGGGAATCGATATGGAAAGCATAAGATGACCATAATCTTTTTGTGGTAGATAAGAACTCCGCCCACAAATGAAAGATCATCTCTCCATGCCCTCAATAACCCACTTCATCCACGTGAAGAAGCAATGCTTTGATATGTGCTCAGGTAGGTCTACCTGTATAAATCATGATAGATAAAAAAACCAACAAACACAAATAATTTTCACACATCAAAGGAAGTAACATTAATGCAAGTAATGTTTGCTCAAAATCATATTCTTTCCCCTAAGAAAGATGCAACACTAATCAGCATGCTTCCGTTATCCAAATTGCTAATGATGGACAGCATCCCCAAATCTAGTAGTTGCCCCAATAACAAATTAGATTATATATGACAAATCTAAAATGGTCTAAGAGCCAGTTCTGTGGAAGAGATTTTCAGCAGAGGTCCTAGATGTTCAGGACTCGTCTGTCAATTATCAATATAGCAATGGGAAGGGGGGGAAACATGGCAAGGCAAATAGAGACTAGAACTTGAAGGAAAACAATGTATTTTGAACTTACGCTGCTCCAAGTAGTCGAATACCCATCAGTAGAAAGCAACCAGTCACCAGATGTCAAATGCAACTCCGGTATATCCTCAATAACATCCGCAAATTCATCCCCATCTAATTTTTCAAATTCAAGATCCTTTCTCTTTTTCTTTTTGTGTTTTTGCCTTTTCTTGCGCTTATTTCTGGCTGACCTGGTGTCCTGCTCAGACTCACTTTCTTCCAGAAGTTGATCGTGATCAACAAATGGATAAGTCTTGGACTTGCGAAAGCTTATGTCATTGCCGACAAATAAGCATTCCCAGGAACTGGAATGTTGGAATTCAACAGATAAATAATAGTGGAATGCCCAAGACTGCAATCCCAACCATTTTATAGTTCCTAAAGATTTTCTGCTGAAACATTCTCTTAGAATTGGTATAAAGCTATCTTTACAGATTGTTGGTGTACAAATTTGGAAAACAATATGCTTAACCTTTTCCTTTTGCTCCTGACTTCCTTCTTCACGTATAAATCGCATAAGCTGCCGAGTTTGAATAGTAACTGCATTCAAGAGAAGCAACTGATCAAGAGAATTACTGCCATCACACTTGGAGAGAATGATCTCCAGCCAAAAAGAAGAATCATGACAATCCATCTTTTGCAACCTTGGTTTAACATATCTTTGGAGTAAATCCAAGAAAACCTTTAGATCTTGTTCCCCAAGAACGATGAGAAGGTGTTGACATAAGAAAGAGAAAGATTGCTCAATGAGAAACTCATCTATGATTTCCCAAACTTCTTTCAAATCCTCCTTGTACATCAAGTCAACAAACATACTGACAAAAAAATTATTATCAATGGTCAGAATATCACCATCTCTCAGTGACTCGGCAAATTCCTTAGATGACCAAAATTCAGGAACATACTCAAGAAAATTCTCCACTGTTCGTTCGACATCCAGATCAAGAAAATAGTGGGGCTTTGTGGCAACCATTGCAGGAGACTGCCCATGTTTCCCCCTCCACTCGAGCTCCTCCCAACAGATGTCTCTATTTACAAAAGCAAACTGGGACAGTGCCTTAGCCCCCTTTGTATGGGTTGCATAACCAGTACCAGCAAAATTAGAGAACCACTGCAAAATACGGTTTTGGTTTCCTGCAAGATCAATAATTTACAGATAAAAAATGAAAATTACTGAGATCAGATAATCAGTACAGGAAAATATCTTAGTAAGTGTGAACATAGGTGATGTACCACATACTAACCTCTACAGCAATCAAGGAAACAAACTATACTAGAGCCGTTTTGACATAAAGAATATTAGAACAAAGATTGGAACAGTTCTATCACCATGAACTTTTTATTTCCCACAAAATTTCAGAAGAAATATCACATAGACTTGAGACAAAATTATACTTTATTGTTAGTTCAGCAACTCTCAACAAGATAACCCAAGAAAGAATGTACCCCTGGTAATTCACCTTTTTTATATAGGTAAAAGTACCATTGGCAATTCTCATTAATGTTTTTAACTTAATTTAATGACAAAAGCAAACTTCAACATACTGTGAAGTCACCAGATAATTTTTTTTCCTCAAATAAACCCACTTTTGTGGTAACTGCTAAAAGATATTTTCCAATATTGTTTTCTACCCATGCCACACTCCAGCCAAATTACACGTTTTGAAGTTATACGTGATTGGTAAGAAAAACAATGTCTTTTACAGGTTATAACTGAATCAATATATCTCATGGAAAGAGTCAATCAGTCAGTAAGATTCTGATAAATTCGACATGAAGAACAAGCTAAAATCAAGGAAGCTTCATCTGAAAAATCTAGAAGCATATGGCTCATGGATCAAGCAAAAAGGAACTAAATAACCAACTTTAGAAAAACGACAGATCAAGATGAACTTCACCCACTAACTCTAGTAAAATAGTAAAAGCTTACCTTTGAAGAAATTTTCTAATAAAAAACATTTCTTTGCAATGATATGCCCTGCTTTCTGAGGTTCCTTCTGAAAAAGCAATCGTAGGAGTTGTCCGACTAAGGGCTGCTTTAGTGGCTTAGACCTCAATAAAGTCATGAATAACTCATGTTGATTACGGGGTGTTATAGACCGTACCCCTGCGACAACATTGCAAAGCCAAAGACGAGATTCAGATCGACCTTCCACCGATATCAGTGACCAGATGACTGATTCTAGCTCATTCAGAAGAGCTTTTCTCTGCTCAGCTGATTCATCATCTGCATTTTCCTTCCATGATGGTTTAGATAGAAATAACTGCAGCATTTTATCTGAAATATCACAAGTTGGCATAGGAGCAAGTTAGTCCAAATTATGATTTCGACGAATATGGAAACAGTAGAAACATCAATGATCTTAATTTTGAGGAATGCACTAAGAACAAACTCAAACATCAGAAATTATGGAGAGCAGGGATTTCCGATACTTGAATGTAAACACACATCTCACTGGGCTGTAGAGTGTAGAGCACTATTCAATAGTATTGGACAGGTATACAGAACATTAGATAATAAGAAAAGGGTGAAGGTGTAGTTTGTTATTTTCAAAAGAAGACAAAGGTGAAGATGCATCATTCGCGTTGAAGTGAAATTAGTTCCATAAACATAGTACTGCGGGGAGAGTTAAAATAACTAGATAAATGAGTGGTTTTCAATGATTTCCTTTGTTTCTTATCACCTCTATCTAACCCTTTTATTCTTTACTTTCAGAATTAAATAGCAAAAACTGAGTGCTCAATTCAAGTTGCTTCTTAGTGCTGCCCAAATTTATGATGGTAACATATATAGATATGACAGCCCAATCGGTTGACCTTACAGAAATCTGGAAGTAAAAAGGAATCACGTAAAATTAAGCTACTTTATTCGCACACATTAAAAACTGTAGAAAATTATCAAGAAAATGCTTATAATCGAACAACTCATTTAAGAAAATGTCCAGAATAAACCTATCAACTTCAGGAGACAAAACGATCTCGCTTAGTATTACAAGTTACCAGCTACTACTATCACATTTCAGCTACAAAATTAGGAGCTTGAAAGGGTAAAAATGCCACATACGATCCATCTTTAACCTCTAATTATGGCTATGTCAAACCAACGGGCCGTTTTAAACTCACAAGCACACAATGTAAACAACTGCATCCACTTCTCCTCGAACATGAGTCCATAAATTTTACATGCTCATCACACACAAATTACATACTATGTTTTATGTATATTAGCGCATCCCCCAAAGAACAGAAACAGTTGGAGGGTGTGCGAGCCACGTAGTTTGATTGATGTCCAATGTAAAAACTAAAAGCAATCAATTGAGGGGGGAAATTGAATAGAAATTGACTGCTCAACGGCAAAAAAGCAAAAAATCGAATGCATTACCTGAACCGGTAATCGGAGACGCCGTGCGCGGAGGAAAGGGCAATGTTCTGGAATACTTGGGGTAAAATATGGTATTTTAAAAAGGGTTAGTAACCGACCCGAATATGTCAGGGGGGAAGTGCCCAAGTAGCAGATTTCGGGACGCGGTCTTAAACGTAGACAATTTTTAAAAATTATTTAAACTGAGCCACTTAGTAACAAGCAACTATAATTATTTGAGCAAAAATACGCTACCGGTCTGAAATTTGCACGTTTACTGGTCAATAACTCTAGACTGGCATGTTGTGTTGGGAAAAAAACCACATGACCCGTCGCCGCTTAAAGGAAGGACACGTGGAATGCAAGATGAGGGTGACCATCGAACATAGCTATTTCGCTTGTCATTGGAAGGAATAACGATCATAAAAGGAGTATTAAATACTTTGAGCCCGATAACATTTAATACAAAATATTTTGTTGCATTAAGAATGATGACCCGTTACAAGGAGGGCATATATGTCTAGCATTACATCTTCATCAGTGGCCCTTGTAATTGACATTAAAGAAGGGCATGATCCTAGGACTTCCTTCCCTAGACACGGCTATAAATTGGGAGCTCAATTATCATTGTAAAGGACACGAATTTCTGGCTAACTTACACACATTCTATACAGAATTTTAATATATTTTTGCTTTCTCGCTTTTTGATTCTCATCATTATTGTACCTGGACTCGTTAGCTCTGTCGTTCCACCTACATTTTAAGGTTAAGTGTTTTATATTTCATCAGCTATGTCGTTATTTTTTGGATCAAATTAATTCACTTGTCTGGAAATCACTAACAAATTCAACTGTATCGTTTTTACGGTTAAACAGTTTGGCACCCACCGTGGAGCCTAGACAACCGTGCAATTAAATTGATCCTTACCTTTTTTTACTAACAAGCTTTGATCGTTTTGTCTTAGAAAAAATCACAAAAAAAATGGCGCACACTATTGTTAACAACACTCACAATCCTAAAATTCGAGAGGATCAACCTCATTTCGAGGATTCAATCAGTGACACTCACAACGAGGGGAATGACGTCACGTTGGTGCATGACAAGCAATATCCTCGACATGTTCGGGAAACAACTCCCGATGATGCTAATGAAGAACATGTCGTCGATGCGGTAAGGGTCTTAAAAGAGCAACAGGTAATTATTCTAGGCCATCTCACGCGGCAAGATAAGGTTATGACGGAGCTAAAACAGCCGTTGTCGAGGGCTTTGAATAATGCAAACACGCGAGATCCAATTCCTCCTAGTGTCCCCGCGAAGCAAACAATGTAGAGAGTCGACAACAATACTCACAGGGGTGAATTCGGTTCCGACGGGGCTAGGGGAAGCAACCCGATCTCAACAGCGAGAACGACCCGTTCAAGAACAAACTTTTACGGTTCATGAAGGAAGTAAACACCCGCATGGACCAAATCTCGGGAGCGCCACCAATACAAAGGCCTGCCTCATTACTTCCCACTGGGCGAGAGGTGCACCTAACCGTGCTGGAACTCCTCATGAGAGAGAATCAATTCTTTCCACCTTCCTTAAGAAATGCATTTTATAATCCTAGTTAGGGCCACATACCTCACCATTATAGGCCTCATACGCCTAACCTTCCCGACCACGATTTTTTTTTTTTTTTTTATAGGTATTTCACTGCGAAATAAGAAAGAAATAAAAAATTGTATTTTCCTAGGTATCAAAAATC
>ML359337.1:0-22716 GCA_005239505.1 Nicotiana paniculata
TATATACACACACACACACACACACTTTGATAGCCTTATATATGTATCAATCCCTAAAATAACACGTTCATGTGTTTCTAGCGCTTCATGTTCTTATATATATATATATATATATATATATATATACACATGAAGCGCTAGTAACACAGGGTCGGGTTATTTTAGGGAGTTATACACTTATAAATTGATTCATCAACTTATAACCTAGTGAGAAATGAATGTTATATACATACGTACACTAACATATACTATAATAAGTTATATATACGTTATAGTATTTCAGTGAAGTGTGTGTATATATATATATATATATATATATATATATATATATATATATATATATATATATATATATATATATATATATATATATATATATATATATNGTTAACACTTTTGTACTACAAGAGATGAATTCACTAAAATATACTCTAACATGTTATATATATATATATATATATATAACATGTTAGAGTATATTTTAGTGAATTCATCTCTTGTAGTACAAAAGTGTTAACGGATTACATTTATATTATTTAGATAGTAAATAAAAAAGTAATTTTTAATTTTAACCAATGTTGACCTGAAAAGGGACCAACTTTGGTCGCTAATTATCCAGAAATCAAAATTAGTGAACAAAGTTGGTCGCTAACTATAAAATCAGATTTATTTTACATTTTATAAAATATTTAAAATAATAACATAACTATTAAACGTTAGAACTGGGTCCCAGATTAGCGACCAAAATTGGTCTCTATCTGCTTCCTCTTTATTAAGCGACCAACTTTGGTCGCTAATTTTAAATTTTTATTTATTTATATTTTATAATTTTTTTAAAATAATAATATAATTATTAAAATTTTATATCTGGGTCTCAGATTAGCGACCAAAGTTGGTCTCTATTTGCTTCCCCTTTTATAAGCGGCCAACTTTGGACTCTAATTTTAAATTTTATAATTTTTTAAAATAATAATATAATTATTAAAAATTTTACAACTGGGTCCCACTTTAGCGACCAAAGTTGGTCGCTAATTTTAATATTTCTTTGACCAAGCAAGTCTGACCAGTCCGATCAATATTTTGACCACATTATCGACCAAAAAGCGACCAACCTTGGTCGCTAATTTATTTACAATTATTTTTTAATAATTTTATCCAATTTAGCGACCAACTTTGGTCGCTTTTTTGATATACCAATTTGGTCGCAAGTTTTTGGTCACTTTTTGCCGGATTTTTTTAGTGCCACCCCTTAGGGTTACCGTATTTTATTTCTCTCTTCCATCACTAAAGGCGGTGGTAACGAAAGTTAAGGTAAGGGGAGAGAAACCAATTTCAATTAATGTTTCCGCTTCACGATGATGGCTTACGATTCAAGCATATTTTCTGTAGTAATTTTGTGTAAGATTATCATATTCAAGATCCCGATATATAATTAAAAATTTATGTTTACATGTGATATCATGGGCCTCGATAATTTGAACAAATAATCTTCGTTTTACTCGTAAGTCGTGGTTTTGTCAAGAAAAGTTTTTCAACGAGACTGTATAAGATTGATTTATTATATTTTTCTTTTCCTTAAACAAACTCGGCATAATGTAAAAGCCATGAAGGCGGCACCGAAAGGAAAGAACGAAACATGTTTATAGTTTCTGGCATTTCTTATAAACTTAGGTTATTGTCCAACATAATTGTGAATATTAGAAATTAAAAAAAAAAAATTATTTATGTTGAAGTTTAGACTATGACTTCAAGAACAATAATTCCTTAAGATTAACCATAAGGATTCTGCTAGAAACTTTTGATGTTTAAATTGGTTGACAGAAAGAATTCAATATTCACAATATTGAACCCCTTAAAGCACATATTTTATAATGTGAGTTATGTGTATTGTTATGGGCGGCTTACCAGCCATGCCCCATGACCCCTTGGACACGTCCCCTGGCGTCCTGACAAGTCTCCTAACGCCTAGCGCCACGGACGTCCACGTGGTCTTGGCTGCACCAAAGGACAAACACGAATGTGCCTCTGTCGCCACACCGATATACCTCGCTAGCGCCCAGCCGCAAGCAGCTACCAACAGCACCGCACACGCAAACAATGACGCGTGCGCAGATCGTGATGCCAAAGACAAAGTCGCTGACAACGGACCTATTTCTACCTTGTAGAAAACTAAGTCCTTTTCATTGTAAATATAGAGTAGTTTTATTCCATGTACTTTCATTATGTTCCTCTAGCTTAGTTAGGTTAAGTCTTGTAACTTTGGTTTATTTTTTTTAAGCATTATTAGGGAGGATCAAGCAATCAAAATTTTCTAGCAAGCAATTCTCTATACTGGTGTCTCTCCCCCTCGACACCGCGTTACCTTCTTTTGTAATAGCTTTCATTAATGCAATCAAGCTTTCTTTCAATTCTCATAATGTTTTCTCAATTGTTCTTGACATTGGTTTTCCCGTACTGCACTGAAAATCTCGTCTAGCGTATGGAGGGGACCTCAGTTGGTGGACAACAACTACACTACCATTAGTTGCTTAGCCTTACGTCGCCCTTCCAAGGAATCTTAGGAAGGCGCCGCGTAACAGTTGGTATCAGAGTCTAGGCTCGACATCGGATGAGGGAACGCATTGCCATTACTACCATTTCTGGCCATGGTGAATAAAAAGGGCCGCATTGCGGCCCTTAAAGAGGCGATTGACGTATTACGACCCATAGAAAATACGGTGCCTGAACTACAAACCAGCCTAGTGCAAAGGTTGGACGACCTGGACCGCAGAATGATCCAGGCCGAAGTTGACATAGAAAACATCAGTCGTGATTTTGTAGGAGACCGGCAAACGGCAGCTACTAAGGCAACCAAAATTTTTGATAAATTCGAGGGCCTCCAACAGGAGCGTGCAGAGGATTTAGCCTACAGGACACAAGAGGCATACAGGGTGACAACCATGCAGCAAACTATAAACAACTTGATAGGCCAGCTCAATGTTGTTAATGCTGCTCTACAAGGCTTGCTTCGAGGAGGTGGAAATCAAATTGGGGGTGCTGTGAACCTCGCCCCCATGGCAAAAAAACTGAAAATTCCTGAGCCAAAGCCATATAGTGGAGCTCGAAATGCCAAAGAAGTGGAAAACTTCATCTTCAACATCGAACAGTACTTTGACGCCATAGGGGCCCTAAAAGAAGCTAAGAAGGTAGCAACTGCTGCCATGTATCTTCAGGGTGACGCTAAACTCTGGTGGCGGGTGAAGTACGAAGCCATCAGGGCCGGTGAAGATGCTCTGGAGACATGGGCAGAACTAAAGGCAGCCCTATGCTTACAGTTCTTCCCCATAAATGTTGAGTACAATGCAAGGACAAAACTATGGGAGCTCCGCCAGACCAAATCAGTGCGAGATTACGAGAGAGAATTCTCTGCACTCATGCTGAACATCCTTGACATGGGGGACAAAGACAAGCTCTTCACATTCCTGGAAGAGTTGAAACCTTATGCCCGCATGGAGCTGCAAAGACAAAGGGTAGATACCCTACCCAAGGCGATCCAAGCAGTGGAATGCCTTGGGGACTATCAAGTGGAAACTCGGAAGGATAGGCCTCAACCGCCTGTCCGAGCGGGATACAAAGGAGGCCATCCTAACAATGGTGGCCCTAGCAGGAGTGGGGGAGATCGGAGTGCCACCAAATATAAGGCTTCTTCCTCAAGCAGCAACAGTGTTGCGTCAAACAATAATGATCGGGGGAGAAATCCCCCTTCAGGATGTTGTCATTGCAGGGGTCCACATTGGAATAGTGAATGCCCACATGCATAGATGAATTCCCATAAAGCTTTCGATGATGGGACGTATGACGAAGAAGATGATGTGGAGCAAACCGAACCAGTCGGTACCTTCAATGCAATTGTTGGTTCTATTTTCGAGACATTAGCGGAAACCAGTGTTGGTATTCGTAAGAAGAAAGACCCCATCCCAATCACCAAAAAGGGAAAAAGAAGACGAATGAGGGGAATCCTCTTAAACAAGAGAGGACCTTGATGTTCGTTGAACTAAAGGTAAATGGCAAGCCCATTCGGGCGATGATATATACAGGTGCTACCCACAACTACTTGGCCTCAACTCAGGTGGAGCGCCTCGGTATAGTTGTAGGAAAGGGAATGTCACGACCCAAATCGCAATTTAGGTCGCGATGGCACCCAACTCTGATGTCAGGCAAGCCAACCTTAATTTACTAGTGATCCCTTTTTAATTTATAAAATAATTTCCCATACTTGAGAGGTTTTTCTTTTAGATTTTTAAATTTCGAAGTAAAAAAGTGACTTAGACAACCAAAAGTGAGTAATAAATATAGTAATCACCACCAATAATTACAACCCAAAAGAATAGAATATCCACTGCGTGGGCATGCTAGGAACTGCGTCACAGGTCTACGGGCATCTAATAGAAGCGAGTATCCAAAAGAAAGTACGAGTTTGCCCTACTGTCTGAAGAAAAGTAACACAGACATAGCAAAAGAAAAGAGGAACTCCAAGGTGCTGCCAGATAAAAACGTCAAGGAAAGCAGCTCACCGAGAAGTCCACGCCAAATATACGTCAGGAACGAGCTCCGGATGAATACCCAGATGCACCTGCCTCAGAGTCTGTACAGTTAAGTACAGAAGCGTAGCATGAGTACATAAACAAATATGTAAACAGTGAGTATCCCGCCTAATCTCGAAGAAGTAGTGACGATAGGTAGACGTGATACTTACTAGGGTCAAAATTTAAATAACATAATTTAATAAGGCTAGGCAGGTATAATAGTCGTAGTAATCACAAAGACATAAAATATCAAGTATAATTGTATTTTTCTTTGCATGTCAAATTTCACTAGCATATAATGTACTAAATTCCCTTTTTCACATGAAACAGTTTATACAATTACAACAAAACACCCAGTAAATTATATAGCACATAGTATGCCGAAAGCGTACGGCCGAAACGTCGCAAAAATAAATGTGCACTGCCGAGAGTCGAACGGCTCGAACCATATATGCATCTATTACCCCGCTCACGAATCGAACATGCGACGCGGTTGACATAATGGTAGGGCTATATGCTCACGAATCATACATGCGACGCAGTGCCGTATACATACACAAAATTATCAACATTTAGGGATTTAACAGAGATTATACGTAAAAGCAAGAACTTAAGCAATATAATTTTTTAACATAACTTCCTAATACTCTCATACCAATTCAAGGATACTATGCAACTCAAACATATTTAGGGACACATGTAAGGCACATAAAAGCATGCTTGTGAGTCTTAAAACTACCCAACACAACATACTAGTAGCTACGCACGGACTCTCGTTACTTCGTACGCGCGTATCCTCCACAAATAAGTACATGCAATTATTTATAATCACCTATAGGGACAATTCCCTCTTACAAGGTTAGAAAGGTACTCACCTCGCGTCGAACCTACTACCCGGGTCAAGAATGCGCCCGAAACTCCGAACTCGTCTCCCAAGGACTCGAAACTAATCAAATGTTACGTAAATATATCAAAGTATACTCAAAATCATGGAATTATCCTATTTATTTAGTCATTTCATCCTACTTGAAGAAATCCCAAAATTCATCCCCGGGCCCGCATGCTCGGATTTCGGAATTTTTTTGATGAATCACTTACCCATAACCTAAGGATCGTTAATATGTGATTTTTTATGGTTCCATGGCTAATTAACGGTTAATACCCTAAATTTCTCAAAAGCCCTAGGTTACTATTCTAACTTTTGATTTTTCACTAATTAGAGGGTTAATCTAATTAGAAATTAATGCATTAAACTAACATTAGAGTAGAATTCACTTACCTTTTAGTAGCTAGGTCGTGGGGCTGTTTTCCAAGCTCTCAAGGTCTTTAATGGTGGGAAGAAATAGAGTAAAATGAAGAATTACCGTGTTTTAAAGAACATTACTAACTTCAGTGGTTCCGCACCTGCGAGTAAATGCTTGCACCTGCGGAAATGGGACAAGGGTCCTGGGCTCGCACCTGCAGAACGGAGTCCGCACCAGCGGCTCCGTACCTGCGGGAAAGGGCCCGCACCTGCGAGAAGAGGGCAACCCATCTGGGGGTCGCACCTGTGAGGCTGGGACCCCATGAGCATCCCGCAGCTGCAGCTCACACTATTACAGGTGCATCAGCAATTGCTTCAGCTGGTTTTTATCCTTGTATGGTGCCCGAGAGGCACCTGAGCCCACCCGAGCCCCCGTACAAGTATACCAACAAGTCCCATATCATAATACGGACTCGCTCGGGCCTTCGTAACATTCAAAACAACGCTAAAACTCAAAATCACACCTCAAAACCCCGAGAATCACACTTAGGACCTTTAAGTTCTTAAATTTGCTAACAATGCGCCGAATCGACCTATACTACTCGGAATGACACCAAATTTTTCAAGCAAGTCATAAATGACATAATCAAACTATTTTCGGTCTCGGAATTCCGTTCGGAACTCGATAACACAAAAACACGTCCCAAACCACAATATGAACTTAAGGAAACTGTTATCTCGATATTGGGCGCTGGAACGCTCCCGGGTCATCCAAAACTCATTCCGAACATTCCGACTATGCTCTTGGAGGAGTCTTACTACAAGACGGGCATCTCATAGCATACGAGAGCCGGAATCTAAAGGATGCAGAGCAGCGCTATGCCGCCCATGAGAAAGAACTACCGGTTGTCGTTCATTGCTTACGCCTTTGGAGGCATTATCTGCTAGGATACCCGTTCGTGGTCAAGAGAGACAAAACAATTGTTAGTCATTTCATGACCCAACCGAAGCTGAATGTCTGACAGGACCGGTGGCAGGAATTCCTAGCAGAATTTCACTTCAACCTGGAGTATCGAAGTGGGAAGAATAATCATGTTGTTGATGCACTCAGTAGGAGAGATGACCTAGCATCAGTGTTCCTACTCGCCACCCTGAGGGGGAGCGAAGTAGCTACCACCATAAATGACCAAATACATGATCTACTCATCAAGGATCCTGCTGCACAGTTTTTGTTTGATCTAGTAGGACAGGGCAAAACTCACCAGTTCTACATGGAGGATGGTTTCCTGAAGGTAAAAGGGAACCGACTTTATGTTCCTAAAGGAGGAGATCTGAGAAGGACTCTTCTGGCAGAAGGTCACGACACTCTGTGGACCGTCCATCCCGGTGAAGAACACACCATGGCATTACTTCGTTGTGCATATTATTGACCTCAAATGGACGATGACACCGCTCAGTATGTGAGGACTTGTCTAGTATGCCAGAAGGACAAGTCTAGTCGCTTGACACGAGCGGGACTCTTGGAACCACTAGCTGTCCCAAAGAGACCTTGGGAAAGCGTGTCTCTAGATTTCATCACCGGATTTCCCAAGGTCAGAGATTTCATAACTATCTTGGTTGTGGTGGATCGGTTTTCCAAGTATGCCACCTTTATTTCAGCACCACGATATATATCAACAGAAGATACAGCTTGACTCTTCTTCTCTCATGTCGTCAAATATTGGGGCATGCCCAAAGACATCATTAGTGATCGCGATTCATGCTTCACTAGCGACTTTTGGACCCATCTATTTCAGTGCCTCGGGTCAAAATTAAGTCATAGCTCAGGTTTTCATCTGCAATTTGATGGACAGACAGAGCGGTTCAATGGTATGTTGGAGGAATATCTCCGCCACTTTTTTAACGGATCGTAGAAGAATTGGGTGAAGCTTTTGGAGGCTGCTCAACTGTGTTTCAATTCACAAAAGAGTTGTAGTACAAACAAAAGCGCTTTTGAAATTGTTACCGGGCAGCAACCACTACTCCCACACACCGTGAATGCACCAAACATGTCAAAATATCCTCACGCTGCTAGCTTCTCAAAAGAATGGAAGCGAAATTTGGAGATAGTGCAGAGTTATCTTGTCAAAGCCCAAAAGCGGATGAAGAGACATGCTGATTAGAATTGTCGATTTGTTGAATACCAAGTAGGAGACAAAGTGATTGTCAAAATCCCAAAGCGGTACTTGTTTGCAGGGGTCCATGACCCTCGCTTATTGGAAAAATATATTGGACCTTTGTCCATTGAAAGGCGCATGGGAAAGATGCATATCGGGTGGATACCCCAACTTGGTGGAAAATCCATCCCGTCTTCCATGTCAGTCTTCTGAAACCTTTTCGGGAAGACACGGAGAATCCTTCACGGAGTCAACTCACAATACCCAGTATTCGAGGCCCTAATTCAACCGGGAAAAGGCATGTTGAAGCTATTCTTGATGATCGGGTAATTCATGCCTCAAGGAAGGATCACCAAGAGTTCTTGGTGAAATGGCAAGGGTGTGATGCAGAGGAGAATACTTGGGAGAGAGGAACAAACCTCAAAGCCTACAACAACCAAATTTAAGATTATTTTGCAAGTAAGGTACCGAGGACGTCGCCAACTCAAGTGGGAAGAATGTCATGGGCGGCTTTCCATCCATGCCCCATGACCCCTTGGACGCGCCCCGTGGTGTTCTGGCAAGCCTCTCCACGCCTAGCGCCACGAACGGCCCCGTGGTCTTAGATGCGCCAAGTGACAAGCGCGCATGTGCCTCTATCGCCCCACTGATATCCCTCGCTAGCGCCCAACCGCAAGCAACTGCCAACAGCGTCGCGCGCACATTTCGTGATGCTAAAGACAAAGTTGCTTACAACGGACCTGTTTCTACCTTGTAGAAAACTAAGTCCTTTTTATTGTAAATATAGAGTAGTTTTATTCCATGTACTTTCATTATGTTCCTCTAGCTTAGTTAGGTCAAGTCTTGTAACTTTGGTTTATTTTTCTTAAGCATTATCAGGGGGGATCAAGCAATCAAAACTTTCTAACAAGCAATTCTCTGTATTTCTGTCTCTCCCCCTCGACACCGCTTTGCCTTATTTTGTAATAGCTTTCATTAATGCAATCAAGCTTTCTTTCAATTCTCATAATGTTCTCTCAATTGTTCTTGACATTGGTTTTTCCGTACGACACTGACAATCTCATCTAGCGTACGGAGGGGACCTCAGTTGGCGGACAATAACTGCACTGACATCAATTTCTTAGCCTTACGTCGCCCTTCTAAGGAATCTCAGGAAGGCGTCGGGTGACAGTATGAAAGATATGGCAATTTGTTTTTTATCTGTATCTTGTCCTATATATTTTGAAGCCATTATGTTGTTTATTTTATGTATGTGATTAATATTTATATAGTTTGTTAGTCACCAAAGTGATCAAACTTGAATGTTTAAAATATACACATACATGATATTTATATTTTATGCATATATTAATGTTCATATAGTTTGCTAGTCACCAAAGTGATCAAACTAGATTGTTTAAAGTATAGACATACATAAAATCTTATGATATTTGTTTTATGTGTGCACTTATGTTTATATAGTTTGTTAGTACCCAAAGTGGCCAGACTAATTTTTAAGAAATTACGCATGCATAAAGTTGTAGTTTATCCATGAAATTAATGAAATGCCTATAATTATAAATTAGTGGATAAATTAATTTTCACTATGGCAAGAAATTAAGGATTTACCCAAAGGTGAATCAATTATTATATAAATAGTGAATATGATGAGGTAAAATTAATATTCTTTAGTCAAATATATATTGTTTGTCCAAAGTAGTATATTTGGTTAAAAATATTTAATTACCTATTAAAGACTAAATGATATTTAAATTATGATAGTGTGTCGTAGTATTTACCCAAAGGAGAGTTGCAATATGCTTTAACTGTTTTGTTGAATCCATATTGATTTATGAGCATGTATTATCTATTTTGCAGCTATTCCTTTTCATACGCATGCTTCGTCTGTTACTGTGTTCAACGGATTGAACTTCTCTGAATGGCGTGAACAAGTCCAGTTCCACTTAGGTGTGATGGATCTTGACTTGGATCTGCTGAATAAGAAGCCCGCTGCCATTATTGATTCGAGCAGTGCGGATGAGAAGTCTTTCCATAAAGCATGGGAACTCTCTAACAGGCTAAGCCTTATGTCTATGCGAATGAATATTGCCAACAACATTAAGAGTACTATTCCACAAACAGAAAGTGCCAGGGAATACCTGAAGTTTGTGGAAGAACATTTTCGTTCTGCAGATAAGTCTCTAGCTGGTACACTAATGGCTGAACTCACGACCATGAAGTTTGATGGGTCGCGTAGTATGCAAAACCATATCATCGAGATAACTAACATTGCAACAAGACTTCAGACCTCGGGGATGAAAGTGGATGGTTCCTTCTTGGTTTAGTTTATTCTAAACGCGTTGCCTCCTGAGTATGGACCTTTTCAAATTAACTATAACATTATTAAGGATAAGTGGAATGTTAGTGAATTGTATAGTATGCTTACTCAGGAGGAGTCAAAACTTAAGAAACAAGGGAGTCATTCAATTAACCTCATGGGTCAAAGAGTTGGTAAAGGACTTAAAGTGAAGGCCAACAAGTTCAAGAAGAAGAAAGCACCTGCTAAAGCTCCACTGGATGCTAAGAAGGAACATAAGGCAGATATGTGTCGTTTCTGTAACAAGGAAGGACACTATCAGATAGATTTCCTGAAACGTAAAGCTTGGTTCGAAAAGAAAGGTACAATTAGTGCTTTTGTAAGTTTTGAATCAAATTTAATAGAAGTTCCTAATAATACTTGGTGGCTTGATTCTGGTGCAACTGCTCATGTATCTACTATGTTGCAGAGATTCCTTACAATCCAAACTACAAATCGAAATAAGGATTTCTTGTTCATGGGAAATCGTATGAAGGCTCCAATTGAAGGCATAGGGACTTATCGTTTGATCATGGAGACTAGGTGTCACCTTTATCTATTACAGACTCTTTATGTACCTTTAGTTTCTAGGAATTTGATTTATCTTTCAAGACTTGATGTTTCTGGATTTAATTTAAAGTTTGGAAATGGATATTTTAATTTATATAAGAATGTTATTTTTTATGGTTCTGATTTTCTTAGTGATGGTTTATATAAATTGAAATTCGGTATTGGTTTTTCTGAATCCCTTCTTACTATTCAGCATAATGTTAGAATTAAACATAGTTCACTAGATGAAATTTTGATTACTTGTGGCATAGACGTTTGGGTCATATATCCAAAGAAAGGTTAGAAAGATTAGTAAAGAATGAGATTCTTCCGAATCTAAATTTTACTGATCTTACTATATATGTTTGGATTGCATTAAGGGAAAGCAAACCAAGCATAGTAAGAAATGTGCTACAAGAAGCACCCAACTTCTTGAAATTATACACACCGATATTTGTGGACCATTTGATGTTCCATCTTTTGGTGGAGAAAAATATTTTTATCACTTTTATCGATGAATTTTTACGTTATGGATACATTTATTTGCTGAAAGAAAGATCTTAAGCAACAAATACTCTCAAAGTGTTTGTTAATGAGGTTGAAAGGCAATTAGATAAAAAGGTGAAAATCATTAGGTCAGATAGAGGTGGTGAATATTATGAAAAATATAATGAATCAGGACAATGTCTTGGCCCATTTGCAAAGTTCCTTGAGGAACATGGTATATGTTCACAATATACTATGCCGGGAACACCTCAACAAAATGGCATTGAAGAATGGCGTAATTGAACACTTACGGATATGGTTAGGAGCATGATAAGTAATTACTCATTACCCAAATCATTGTGGATGTACGCTCTTAAAACCGTTGTGTATATATATATATATATATATATATATATATATATATATATATATATATATATATATATATATATATATATACTAAACAGAGTTCCTAGTAAGACAATTTCAAAGACCCCTTTTGAATTGTGTACAAGAAGGAAACCTAGTTTAAGGCACCTGCATGTTTGGGGTTGCCTAGAAGAAGCTACAATTTATAATTCACAAGAAAAGAAATTAGATTCTCGAACAGTAAGTGGTTACTTTATTGGCTACCTAGATAAATCTAAAGGGTATTTGTTTTACTGTCCAAATCATAGTTCGAGAATTGTTGAAACCGGTAATGCAAGATTCATTGAGAATGGTGAAGTTAGTGGGAGTGTTGAAAAATAAAGTGTGGAAATAAAAGAAGTGAAGGTTAATATTCCATTACCCACAAATGTGCCTACTTCCGCACAAATACCAAATATTGTTCCGGTTGTTGAAGAACACTTTGACTACACCGAGAAACACTTGGATGAAACACTTCATGAAGAAACTAACTCACAAATATCTGACACAAATGAACCACAAGAAATTCCATTAAGAAAACCCCAAAGAGTTAGAAAATCGGCTATTTCGGATGATTACGTGGTTTATTTGCAAGAGTCAGATTTTGACATTTGTCTTAATAAGGATCCGATTTCATTTCACAAGCCATAGAAAGTAATGAGTCTAACAAATGGATTGATTCCACGAAGGAAGAGTTAAAATCCATGGAATACAATATAGTCTGGGATCTCGTTAAATTGCCAGAAAGTTCTAAAAGAATCGGGTGTAGATGTGTATTTAAGACCACAAGCAATTCAAATGGCAATATTGAGTGATACAAAGCTAGACTTGTTGCCAAGGGTTATACTCAGAAAGGAGGCATTGATTATAAAGAGACCTTTCACCTGTCTCAAAGAAAGACTCATTAAGAATTATTATGGTTTTGGTGGCTCATTATGATTTAGAGTTATACCAAATGGATGTGAAAACTGCCTTTCTTAATGGAGATCTCGAAGAGGAAGTTTATATGGACCAACCAGAGGATTTCGAAACTAAAGGAAAATGTCAAATGGTGTGTAAACTGAAGAAGTAAATATATGGACTTAAACAAGCCTCACGACAATGGTATATAAATTTTAATGATACCATAACATATTTTGGATTTGTGGAAAATACCGTTGATCGGTGTATATACCAAAGAATCAGTGGGAGCAAGTTTATATTTTTAGTCCTATATGTTGATGATATTCTACTTGCTGCTAATGATTTCATCATATTGCATGAGGCTAAAGATTTTCTCTCTAAGAATTTTGAAATGAAAGATATGGGTGATGCATCCTATGTGATAGAAATAGAAATATTCCGTGATAGATCACAATAATTATTGGGATTGTCTCATAAAGGCTATATCGAAAGAGTCCTAGAGAGATTTAACATGAACAATTGTTCAGCATGAATTGTTCCAATTCAAAAAGTTATAAATTTAGTCTCATGCAATTCCCTAAGAATGATATAGAACGAAAGAAATGGAATAAATTCCTTACTCTTCTATTGTTGGTATTCTGATGTATGCTCAAACTTGCACAAGACTGGATATTAATTTTGCGGTCGGAATGCTAGGAAGATATCAGAGTAACCCGGGAATTGATCACTGGAAAGCTGCAAAGAAAGTCTTGAGGTACCTGAAAGGAACGAAGGGTTACATGCTCATGTATAGGAGATCCAAGCATTTGGAAGTTGTTGGATACTCGGATTCAGATTTCGTTGGATGTATTGATACTAGAAAATCTACATTTGGTTATTTGTTCCAATTAGCTGAAGGAGCAATATCATGGAAGAGCGCCAAATAGTCTGTCATTTCTACATCCATGATGGAAGCAGAATTTGTGGCATGTTTTGAAGCCACAATTCATGCATTATGGCTGCAAAACATTATTTCAGGACTTGGGGTTGTCGACACCGTTACCAAGCTGCTGAAAATTTAGGGTGATAATTCTGCAGCAGTATTCTTCTCCAAGGACGATAAGTACTCCAAAGATTCCAAACACATGGAATTAAAGTAATTTACCGTCAAGGAGGAAGTTCAGAAACAAAGATTGTCACTTGAGCATATTAGAAACAATCTCATGATTGCAGATCCGTTAACGAAAAGTTTATAGCCAAAGATATTTAAAGAACATGTACATAGAATGGGTCTTGGCTGTATTTATGATATTTTGACACTCTAAGCTCATTTATGTGTGTCACGGCCCAAATTCCCAAACCCCGAGATCTTGATGGCGCCTAACACAATACTTGCTAGGCAAGCCAATGTTAGAATTCGATTAGCTATTGTTCCTTTGGTTACCTATTTAAACGCAATAAAAACAAATTTAAAATAGATTAAATCTAATGATTTATGATGATTAGCATTCCAAAAAAAAAAATGATAAACAAATAAATAAAATAAACCACGAACTAAATATATAACTATGAAACTACCCCAAGGTCTGGTGTCACAATTCACAAACTACTAATGAATACTACAATCAAATTGGCTGAAAGAAATAATGTATCTGTTTCGAATGAAATAAAACAGTATCTAAGTGAATAGGAGAAGACTCCAGGAGTTTGCAGACGCCAGCAGATCTACCTCGTGTTTCCGAACAAAATGCGCAGCTACTGATATCTCCTAACTCTGGTCAGTACCTAGATCCGCACAAAAGAGTGCAGAGTGCAGTATCAGTAAACCCGACCTCATGTACTGAGTAAGTGCCGAGCCTAACCTCGGCGAAGTAATGACGAGGCTAGGACAAAACACCACATAAAACCTGGACATCGAAATCATGCTAACAGGAAATAATAGCAATTAATGTATATAAATAACAATTAATGGGAAGGGAGCATGCGATAGGGAATGTTCAACATAAGGAATGAGGAAAACAATAGACAAACACAGATAGTGATCAACAATAATTTTAGCAATCAAAGATAGAAAGTAAACTTGCACGGCATCAACCTTCGTGCTTTTACTCTCAGCCTCACCAAATAATAAATAGAATACACGGAATCACCCTTCGTGCTTTTACTCACATCCTCACTAGATTATAATTAAGAATTGCATGGCATCACCCTTCGTGCTTTACTCTCTTTCTCCTCTTATAAATAAATCATGCACGGCATCACCCTTCGTGCTTTTCACTCTTCCTCATATATAATTAAGTCATGCACGGCATCACCCTTCGTGCTTTACACTCTTCCTCACAATCTCATCAAATCATCAACAACATAAAAAGGATTTCACGAGAAACAGTATTTCATCATAATTTCTATCACCATTTAATATTTCAATCTCAACTTAATTTTTTCAAAAGAATTTCACAAGAAATAAATATTTCATCATGGTTACTATCATAATTTATCATTTCAATCTCAACTTAATTTTTTCAAAAGAATTTCACAAGAAATAAATATTTCATCATGGTTACTATCATAATTTATCATTTCAATCTCAACTCAATGTTCTCAACATTTCACTAGCAACAATAATCACCGATGATGGGCTTTAAGACAACCAGAATAACAAGAAATATTAGTTACTCGCATGGTATGACCTGACCACAACGTATATGTACTCGTCACCTCACTTATACATTGGATTTAATAAACAAACATGTAACAAATAGTCATACAATACCTATTCCCCCAAGCTAAGGTTAGACACAACACTTACCTCAATTTTGCATGCCACTCACTACTCAATTATCGTTTTTCCTTTCGAATTCACCTCCAACACACTCGAATCTAATCATAATTAGTTTAATATCATTAATTAATTCTAAAAGAACCAACTTTACTGAAAAATTATGGTCTTCCTAAGTTATCTAAAAAAAATGTTAAAACCCAACCCCAGGCCCGCTTGGTCCAAACTTGGGGTTTGGACCAAATTACCTTCATCCATTCACCCCTGATCCTGAATATGCAATTAGTTTCAAAATTCGACCTCAATTCGAGGTAAATATTCGATTTTTTACAATATTTCCTAGTTCTACCCAAACCCTCAATTTTTACCATAGAAATTCTTGATTTAAAAGTGATGAAAATCATTGGGTAATTAAAAAAGAAGAGTTTAGAATTGATTACCTATACTTTGGGGATGAACTTTGGTGAAGAAAATCGTCCTTAGGTCTTGGTAGTTCAAAAAATATGTGAAAAGAAGGTTTTGTCCGTGTTTAACAGTGTTATAATATAGTTGGGGAGGCCTTCATCGGGTTCGCGTGGGCCCGTGTTCGCATAGTGTCCTGGCCCAGGTGGCCTTCGTGCTCGCGACACTGGGACGCGTTCGCATAGCAAAACCAGGCTCCCCTCCCCCAGGCCCAGTAAGCAGTGAGTTCGCGAGAGCCCGACCGTGTTCGCGTTCGCGTCTTCTCCCAGCCTACCGCGTTGGCGTCAAGGGTCCCGCGTTCGCATAGAACAAAAAAGGCTCCGACTAAATTAATCTATGCGTTCGCGAATGGGGTAACGTGAACGCGATGAAAAAAATACCTGAGCACCAAAAACAGAAAACCAACAGATATTTTATAAGTGTAAAACACCCTGTGGCCTATCCGAAACTCACCCGAGCCCTCGGGGCTCTAAACCAAACATGCACACAAGTCTAATAACATCATACGGACTTGTTCGTGCGATCAAATCATGAAAATAACATGTAAAACTATGAATTTAACCTCAAAACTCATCATTTTTCTCAAGAATACTTAAAGTTCACTATTTCTCAGACGTCCAAATCACGTCAAATGAACTCTGATTCTCACCAAATTTCACATAAGTAGTTAAATACTATAACAAATCATTACCGGGCTCCAGAACCAAAATACGGTCCCGATACCAATGGTTGAAAACATTAATTATTTTCTTTATTTCATTAATAATTCAGCAAAATAATTTCTTTCAAAAATTGATTTCTAAGGCTTGGGACCTCGGAATTCAATTCCGGGCATACGCCCAAGTCCCATATTTTACTGTGGACCTCCCGAGATTATCGGGACACAGATCCCGGTCCGTTTACTCAAAATATTGACCAAAGTCAACTATAATCAAATTTCAACTCTAGAATTTACTATTTCTCATATTTTTCACATAAAAGCTTTCCGGTTTCACACCCGGACTGCGCACCCAAATCGAGGTAATTAAAATTAGTCTTTTTATAGTTAATAAGCCTAGAACGGAGTCTTAATTCATAAAATGACTCCTTGGGTCATCAGTATCTCCACCTCTAAAACAAACGTTCGTCCTCGAACGGACATAGAAGATTACCTGAATTGGCAAACAAGTGTGGATATTTACTCTGCATGTCCGGCTCGGACTCACAAGTAGCTTCCTCAACGGGCTGACATTTCCACTGCACTTGAACTGAAGGATAAATCTTAGACTTCAACTGACGAACCTGCCGGTCTAAAATGGCTACCGGCTCCTCCTCATAAGTCAAGTCTTTGTCCAATTAGACAGAGCTGAAATATATCACGTGGGACGGGTCACCATAATATTTCCGGAGCATAGATACATGAAATACAGGATGAACGGAGGATAACCCTGGAGGCAACGCAAGTCTATAAGTTACCTCCCCCACTCTATCAAGAGTCAAATGGCCCGATATACCTAGGGCTCAACTTGACCTTCTTCCCAAATCTCATGACACCCTTCATGGGTGATACATGAAGCAATACTCTCTCTCTAACCATGAATGCCACATCACGAACCTTGCGGTCGGCATAACTCTTTTGCCTGGACTGATCTGCACGAAGCTGATCCTATATAATCTTGACCTTATCTAAGACCTCCTGAACTAAGTCTGTACCAAATAACCGAGCCTCTCCCGGCTCAAACCACCCAACCAGCGATCTATACCAACTACCATATAATGCCTCATAAGGAGTCATCTGAATGCTCGACTGATAACTATTATTATAAGCAAACTCCGCTAACGACAAGAATTGATCCCAAGAACCTCCAAAGTCAATAACACAAGCGCGAAGCATATCCTCTAAAATCTGAATAGTACGCTCGGATTGCCTGTCCGTCTGAGGAGAAATGCGGTGCTCAGATCAACTCGAGTACCCAACTCACGCTGAACTACCCTCCAAAAGTGTGAGGTAAAATGCGTACCTCGGTTGGAAATATAGATACGGGCACACCGTGAAGGTGAACAATCTCTCGAATATAAATCTCTGACAGCCGCTCCGAAGTGTAAGTACTTGCCACTGTAATGAAGTGTGCTGATTTAGTCAGCGTATCCATAATAACCCAAACAACATCAAACTTCCTCTAAGTCCGTGGGAGTCCAACAACGAAGTCCATGGTGATACGATACCACTTCCACTCAGGAATCTCTATCTGCTGAAGTAAACCACCGGGTCTCTGATGCTCATATTTCACCTGTTGGCAATTCAAACAACAAGCCACATAAGCAACAATATCCTTTTTCATCCTTCTCCACCAATAATGCTTCCTCAAGTCTTGGTACATTTTGGATGCACCTGGGTTAATGGAATACTTAGAACTATGAGCTTCTTCAAGAATCAACTCACGAAGGCCATGACATTAGGGACACATATACGACCCTGCATCCTCAAAATACCGTCATCTCCAACTGTAACTTTCTTGGCACCACCGTGCCGGACTGTGTCCCTAAGGACTATCAAATGCGGGTCATCATATTGCCGGTCTCTGATACGCTCGAATAAGGAAGACCGAGCAACTGTACAAGCTAGAACATGGATGGGCGAAATATCCAACCTCACAAACTGATTAGCCAACGTTTGAATATCTAAAGCTAACGGTCTCTCACCAACTAGAATACATGCAAGGTTTCCCATACTTACTGCTTTTCTACTCAATGTGTTGGCCACCACATTGGCCTTTCCTGGATGATACAAAATAGTGACGTCATAGTCTTTCAATAACTCTAGCCATCTCCTCTGTCTCAAATTAAGATCACTTTGCTTGAACAAGTACTGGAGGCTACGATGATCTGTGTAAACCTCACATGGTACGCCATAAAGATAGTGCCTCTATATTCTTAATGCATGAACGATGGATGCCAACTCTAATTCATGGAAAGGATAATTCTTCTCATGAATCTTTAGGTACCGAGATGCATATGCTATCACCCTGCCATCCTGCATCAATACTGCTCCAAGCCCAACACGGGAAGCATCACAATATACCGTGAAAGATCATGAACCTGATGGTAACACCAACACCAGTGTTGAAGTCAAGGCTATCTTGAGCTTATGAAAGCTCGCCTCACACTACCTGACCATTTAAATGGGGCACCTTTCTGAGTCAATTTAGTCATCGGGGCTGCTATGGATGAAAACCCTTCCACAAAATGACGGTAGTAACCCGCCAAACCCAAGAAGCTCCTGATTTCCGTGGCTGAAGTGGGTCTAATCTAGTTCTTGACTGCCTCTATTTTCTTAGAATCTACCTGAATACCCTCTGTTGACACGACGTGACCCAAGAAAGCTACTAAATCTAACCAGAATTCACACTTTGCAAATTTTGCATACAAATGATTATCCCTCAAAGTCTGGAGTGCTATATGGAGGTGTTGCTCGTGCTCCTCCCGACTGCGGGAGTATATAAGAATATCATCAATGAACACTTATGAAGGAATCTAGATAGGGTTTGAAAACTCGATTCATCAAATCCATAAAGGCTGCTGGGGAATTAGTCAAGCCAAAAGACATCACCAAAAATTCATAGTGCCCATACCTTGTCCGAAAGGTTGTTTTAGGAATATCGGACGCCCTAATCTTCAACTGATGGTAGCCCGATCTCAGATCAATTTTCGAAAACACCCTGGCACCTTGAAGATGATCAAATAAATCATCAATTCTAGGCAATGGATACTTATTTTTTATAGTAACTTTATTCAATTGTCGGTAATCTATACACATTCTCATTGATCCATCATTCTTCTTTACAAACAAAACTAGCGCACCCCAAGGCGAGATACGAGGTCTGACGAAACCTTTATCAAGCAGGTCTTGCAACTGTTCTTTCAATTTTGGTGGGGCCATCCGGTATGGAGGAATAGAGATGGGTTGAGTTCCTGGAGCAACATCAATACAAAAATCGATATCCCTGTCGGGTGGCATTCCCTGCAGGTCAGCAGGAAACACTTTGGGAAATTCCCGAACAATGGGCACTGACTCTATTGAAGAAGTATCAGCATCAGAATCACGAATATGAGCCAAATAAGCCAAACATCCCTTCTCAACCCTGCGATGAGTCTTGGCATAAGAAATCACCCTGCTGGGAGAATGGCCAGGAGTCCCTTTCCATTCTAACCGAGGTAATCCCGGCAAGGCTAAAGTAACTGTGTTGGCGTGATAGTCCAAGATGGCATAATAAGTTGACAACCAATCCATGCCCAATATGACATCGAAATCAACCATGTCAAGAAGCAACAGGTCTACACTAGTTTCAAGACCCTCAATAATGACTACGCACGAACGATATACACGATCTACAACAATAGCCTCCCCTACCGGCGTAGACACATAAACGTGGACATTTAAAGAATCACGGGGCACGACCAAATACGAGGAAAAATAGGACGACACATAAGAATAAGTAGACCCCGGATCAAACAAAACTATGGCATTTCTATTGCAAACTGAAATGATACTTGTAATGACAGCATCGGAGGACTCTACCTCGGGTCTAGCTGGAAATGCATATAATCGGGGCTGGGCTCCACCACCCTGAACCATGTCTATGGGAGGATCCCAGATGGGCGGACCTCCACCTCTAGCGGGCTAGCCTCCACCCTTAGCTACCTGACCTCCACATGTATCAATTTGTCCTCTACCTATGGCTACCTGACCCCTACCCCTGGCTGGCTGGGCAGGCGACGCTGGAACTATAGCACGGGAATTCTGATACTGAGAATTATCCGATGCACGAGGACAATATCTGGAAATATGCCTCGGGTCACCATAAGTGTAACAAGACCTCGACTGTTGAGACTGCTAGTCGGCATGCTGACCCTGTCGACCAGTATAACCACCTTGAACACTCTAGAGAGGGGGTGCACTGATAGGAGTTGATGGTGCATTGTAGAATGGCTGAGTAGAAGGAGGCATATAAGAACCGCGGCCACTTGAGGTACCATGTGAAGCCTGAAGTGCTGAATGGAATGGACTGGAAGAATGTCCTCTGCTGAAACTAACCCTACCTCCAGATGAGGCACCACTAAAACCACCGGAATGGCGAGGCCTCTTGTCTGATCCCTAACCTCCTATCCCAAGAACCGACTCAAACCTCATGGCCACATTAGCCGCATCCTGAAAAGAAATCTCAGTCCCTTTCTCTTTGGCCATTTTCAACCTAATGGGCTGAGCAAGAACCTCAATAAATCGCCTGACCCTCTCTCTCTCTCTGTGGGAAACAAGAGAATAGCATGTCTAGCCAAGTCCACAAAACGAGTCTCATACTGGGTCACAGTCATGCTGCCCTGCTGAAGTCGCTCAAACTGACGCCGCTTCTCCTCTCGAATAGTCACAGGCAGAAACTTCTCCAAAATGAGATGAGAAAATTGATCCCAAGTCAAGGCAGGCGACCCAACTGGTCGAGTCAACAAATAATCCCTCCACCATTTCTTAGCGTAACCAGTCATCTGGAAAACGCAAAATTGACCCCATTGTTCTCCAAAATACCCATATTACGCAATACCTCATGACAACTATCCAGATATTTATGAGGATCCTCTGAAGTAGCACCACTGAAATGAACAGGGAATAACTTAATGAACCTGTCCAATCTTCACAAAGCATCGCTGGACATAGTTGCTCCCTCAACAAGCGGCACTGGAGCAACTGGCTGAATTGCCTCAACTGGATTGGCTGCGGGGGTATGAATCTGAGGAATAGTCTGAATCGGAGTGTGGGTAGCAGGAGTCTGGACCCCTCTTCCAGCCTGAGATACGGCTGCTGCAATGGGGAATGTGCCAGCCTAGGCCACACTCTCCATAATACCCACTAAACGGACCAAAGCATCCTGAAGTACCGGGGTAGCAATAAACCCCTCTGGGACCTGAGTTGGTCCCGCTGGAATGGTCTGATTTGGAACCCCCTCATTAATCTCGATCTAGGGTTCTACAACTGGGGATGCTGCCTGCGCAATGGTCTGAGCCTTACCCTGCCTCGGCCTCTGGTGCGGCCTCGGCCTCTGCCCCTAGTAGGAGCTGATGTTGCTGGAGGACCGGAGTGTTGGTCAGCAGAAGAGGAAGCACATGTTCTCTCCATCTGCAAGAGAGTAGAAGAGTTCAATCAGTATTTGAGATACCAAGAATCGCACGACAGAGTAGAAATAAAAATCAGTTTGTTCCTAACTTCATAGCCTCTGAGAGATAAGTACAAACGTCTCCGTACCGATCCCTCGGACTCTATCAAGCTTGTTCGTGAATTGTAAGACCTATGAAACCTAGTGCTCTGATACCAACTTGTCACGGCCCAAATTCCCAAACCACGGGATCGAGATGGCGCCTAACACAATACTTGCTAGGCAAGCCGATGTTAGAATTCAATTAGCTATTGTTCCTTTGGTTACCTATTTAAACGCAATAAAAACAAATTTAGAATAGATTAAATCTAATGATTTACAATAATTAGCATTCCAAAATAAAATAAAATAATAAATAAATAAATAAAACGAACCACGAACTAAATATATAACTATGAAACTACCCCAGGACCTGGTGTCACAATTCACGAAATACTAATGAATACTACAATCAAATAGGCTGAAAGGAATAATGTATTTGTTTCGAATGAAATAAAACAGTATCTAAGTGAATAAGATAAGACTCCAGGAGTCCGCAGACGCCAGCAGATCTACCTCGTGTCTCCGAACAAAATGCACAGCTACTGATATCTCCTAAATGCACAGCTACTGATATCTCCTAACTCTGGTCAGTACCTGGATCTGCACAAAAGAGTGCAGAGTGCA